>LIEC01010696.1:0-26680 GCA_001925005.1 Drosera capensis
AGGCATGTCAAGATTAGGGGGGAGCATGTTAGCTAATAATCTTGACCAAAATGCATAAAACGTTTCCACCGGCCATCACTATTCCACCGGCCACTATTACACGTTTTTTGTACAAAAACGTGTTTTACAATTCGTTGATTTAGCCCTATAAATAGGTTAGGAACTCTTGTATCAAAGGCACCTCAATCAAGCAATAAAACGAAATCAGAAAAGGGTTTTACCCACCAAATCTCCTTGTCTCAAACTTACATGGAAACGGTGAGCAGGTTTTGAGCCGAGATGTGTACCGCTTGGGTCATAGGCTGGATTTCTTCAGAATGTTGTCGTTCTTCTACACTACCGTCGGCTTCTATTTCAACACCATGGTGGTAGTTCTGACCGTTTATGCATTCCTCTGGGGCCGGCTCTACCTGTGTCTCAGTGGGCTTGAGACTTCGATAGAAGCAGGTAACAGCAGCAACAACAAAGCACTTGCAGCTATCCTGAATCAGCAGTTCATTATTCAGTTGGGCCTCTTCACTGCCCTTCCGATGATAGTTGAAAACTCGCTTGAGCACGGATTTCTGAATGCTATATGGGATTTCATAACGATGCAACTGCAGCTGTCTTCTATCTTCTATACCTTTTCTCTGGGAACCAAAACCCATTACTTTGGCCGTACGATCCTCCATGGAGGCGCAAAGTATAGGGCAACTGGCTGTGGGTTCGTTGTGCAGCATAAGGGTTTTGCTGAGAACTATAGACTTTATGCTCGTAGCCATTTTATCAAGGCGATTGAACTCGGGCTGATACTCACTGTTTATGCTGGTTATAGTCCTGTGGCTAATGGCACTTTCGTGTACATAGCTCTGACCATAACAAGTTGGTTCCTTGTGGTCTCATGGATCATGGCTCCCTTTGTGTTCAACCCATCCGGTTTCGATTGGTTGAAGACTGTGGATGACTTTGATGATTTCATGAACTGGATATGGTTCCGTGGTGGGGTATTCACGAAATCTGATCAGAGCTGGGAAGCATGGTGGAAGGAGGAACACGATCATTTCAGGACGACGGGTCTCTGGGGAAAGATACTTGAGGTTATACTTGACCTTCGCTTCTTCTTCTTCCAGTATGGGGTCGTCTACCAGTTAGGAATCTCGGCTGGAAGCAAGAGCATCCTCGTTTACTTGCTGTCCTGGATCTATGTCGTGGTTGCCTTAGGCATTTTTGCCCTTCTCTCATATGCCAGGGACAGGTATGCTGCGAAGGTTCATATTTATTACCGCTTGGTTCAGTTCCTGATCATTGTTCTGATTATCCTGGCAATCGTGGTCTTGCTGGAGTTCACCAGTATGAAGTTTATGGACCTGTTCACTAGTCTGTTAGCCTTTGTCCCAACAGGCTGGGGTCTGATATCAATCGCCTTGGTGCTCAAGCCATTTTTACAGTCTACTGTCCTTTGGAAGGCTGTGGCTGCCTTGGCTCGGCTGTATGATATCATGTTTGGTGTGATTGTCATGGTTCCTGTCGCACTGCTTGCATGGATGCGGGGTTTCCAGTCAATGCAGACCAGGATCCTGTTTAACGACGCTTTCAGTAGGGGTCTCCGCATATTCCAGATTCTGACGAACAAGAAGTCATAGGCAGACTTTCTTCTTCGAGGTACAAGAAAACGAAAAGAACAGAGAAATCTATCTTTGTTCACTTTCCTTTCTTTGACAGATTCCTAATGTTTCGCCTTTCACCTTGTATCGCAGTTTGGATTTGGCAGCAGGGTGGACAGAGACGGAGGTTTTAGGAGGGTGTTTCATATTTAAATTCTAGGAATTGAAGTAGCTATTGAAGTTTGCGGCTATTTGTTGATTTTTGGATATTCACCGTAGTTCATTTTCCTTCCATTGTAATTAGCCATTTTTTGGGGTGCATTCATGTTTGACGGACTATTTATCTGTATTGTTCTTGTATTGCCTTCAGCTAACGAGTTGTTCATTTTATTGTTCTTGTATCGTGTTCTAACTTCAGCCTAATGCAATTCCCGTCCAGTGCGAACTCCGCTTTTGTATCATTATCATCTGGGAATGAGTAGTTGTTTTCCACTGCTACTCGGTTGGTGCGGCAGCTTAATGTAACTATGGTCTTGATTCAGAACTCAGCTCTTCTTCTTCCATGCGGTTCGCGACTCTTTGTCGCAGTTCCATGATACTATATGATCGGCTCATGGTTACTGAACACTTGATCTTTGTTACTTGGTCATGTCGTTTGGAATGATAACTTGTGTACAAGTCAGATGTAACAAACATCCACATTCTTTTCCCGATTAGTTTTGTTGGATGCCTAAAGTTTTTTCCGAAGACAATTCTGTGTATTGCCATGGCAAACCATTGATTGCCTTCTTTTTTTTTTTGGGTCGAAACCATTGATTGCTTTGATATAACAGTGACAATAACATACTTAATCTCATCATCGAAAAAGTTTGAAAAGATCCAGAGGTACGTAATCTTTTTCAAAGACAATCGAGAAACTGTTTCATGACGGCGAAGGGTGTGGTTTTGTATTGGATTGCTTTCACAATAAACAAAACTGTCTTGACATCAATAGATGCCAAGAACATCATCATCATTAACATATCCTTCGCCTTTCGCCTTTTCACTCCCCCTTTTGACCCCTTCGCCATCGTTTCTCTCTCTCTCTCACCTCACTCCATTCACATGGAGAATCCTCTCCTCGGCGCCGACGCGGGAGCCGGATCCCCCACGCGCCACCGCTACACCACCAGCAGCTCAGAATCCGATCGGCTGTGTAGTTCACTCGCCGAACCGACGCCATCACCCGCGGATCTCTCTACGAGAAGGCCGCCGCCCTGGTCGACCTGGTCCGTATCCGATTTCACACTCACCTCAAATCCCTCTCCAGTGACATTTCCGATCATGATCATTACTTTTCGACTCTGCGATTGATTCGTGTTTGATGTTTTTTTCTTGTTGATTAGTTAGTGTGATTGATGACACTGTGTGTGTTTATTTTAGGCGGAGGATGGCGTGGGGCTACCCAAGGAGATACTGGAGAGATCGAGCTTTGAAAAGGATGCGAAGTTGTATTTCGTGTATACGAGGCTTGATTTCGTTTGGTCCGTCACGTATTTCGCTTTGATCGTGTTTAATTTCCTCGAGGTGATTTTTGTTTTGATGAGATTTAGGGAAGTGAAGTGTTGTGAGATGCGTTCTGTGTTTGAAGTTTGATTTCTTTGTTTGTCGTTTTGGATTTGATTGTAGAGGCCGTTTTGGTGTGCGAAGGATAGCGAGTGGTCTTGTGGTAATAGGGAGTATTACTTCCTCGGTCAGTTGCCATACTTGACAGGCGTCGCGTCTCTTGTTTATGAGGTATGAGATGAATCTTCTGCTTATGTTGATGTAATGCCTCTTAGTTGAAGTTTGATGTCATGGATAGTAAAATTCAATCTTCTGGGACTTGGATGAATATATTATAGTTTGAGGATCCTTTTGTGACTCGCAAGAGTTTCTGAGCTTCTGGCTTGTACGTAGGGAATAACGCTGGTGCTTCTTATGGTACACATTCTATTTTCGATATTATACGAAGGTCATAACATCTATTGGAGAAAGCCTTTGAATAGACTAAAGGTAACATATTCTATGTCATGTGTGTAAGGTTTCTTTGCTTTCATGCATACTTTTTATAGCATAAGGATGTTTCATACGCATGTGAAAGCTCATAAGCAGTTCTAGACCTTAAGGTCCATGTAAATCTATCTATTGATAGATAGTTACGAACCCAATAGTAAAGTTTTGGTTAGCTCCTGTCAACGACTCTTTAGCTTTTCTGTTTTTCTCTGCACATAGATTTCTATGTTCATGGTATGGTTGTCTAGAAGTACAAAACTTACACTACTGAGAATGAGGTTCTTCTCCCTAAATGCAGAGACTACAGTAACGATTAAGAAGTGACTGTATTTGGAAGGATATTTGGAAAGAGTTGCCTTGTCTTCATATTTCAATTTTTCGTTTCAGGTTATTCTGCTGCTGATTTTGGTTGCTGACTCTGTTGTCTATGCTATTTCTCTCCTCTCCTTTGCTTCATATTCTCTTCCTGTCAGGATTGCTCCATACGTTGTCCTTTTTGTTCTTAACATTAGGTATGAGCCTATTCCCTGTACCACTATTTTTGCTGCTCGACTCCTTCAGCTTTTTCTTTGGTGTGCTTCTCCCTTCTGCTCGTGACTCCCTGTCTTGAGACTCTTGACATGTTTTCGTCCTTTTATTTGTCTCGTCAGGGAGCTGAGAGATAGTGCCCTCGTCGTGACTGGAATGCTCTGGACGTATCTTAATGTTTTGGTCAGTGAGTATGAGATGAATTTCCATTCTATGTTAGCATGGTGCTGTAGTTGGCTTCGTGGCAGTTACGGGCACATGTTTTTTCTTGCTATGATAGGTTATTCAACAACTGCAGAAGTGCATATCTTCCATCCTGATAAAAATCTGTTGAAATTTTATTCACAGGCATTAATATATGAATAATGATCCTTATCTTTGCCTGATAATACTGTATTTACCTTCTGCAGGCAATTTGACTTTTGTTTCTCTTATTCTCCAGTTGGGTAGCATATATCATGTTTGAAGACACTGTGCAAGGAGAAATGGTTTTCACTTTTTATGGCACTACAATGTATCAAATGTTTGTTTTGTTCACCACTTCCAACAATCCTGATGTTTGGCTTCAGCATACAAGTTTGTTTTGTTTTCTCTGATGTTTGGCTCATTGCTATGTGGTATTTGGACTTCGGAGATTGGTTAACTGTGTGGAACTTGGTCTCGGGGTCACCCCATCCCACATGGTAAACGGTTCAACCAACTCTTCCAAAAAGAGGAGAGGTGAAGATATTAAAACCTGTTGAGTGCCGAGCTACTTTATGGTGGTGAGTCCGTCAGCGAAAACTGGTTTAAAAGGTCCTTCGAGTTTGCGGGCTATTCAGTTGACCAAAGGAAAATCCTTCGGGATTTCCTTTTAAAAAAAATGGCGACTTGGTCTCTGTGATGTTTTCAGATTGTTGCGTCTTTGTAGAACGGGAGCTTGAAGAATCGGAAGAATTGGAAGAGCACAAGGTCAGAGTAATATCCGTTATTTTCCAATAGCGCTTAAGGGGTGCAGGCTTCGGCACTCATATCGTTCAATTTTGTTTTCGTGAATTGCTATCTTCATCCTTTGTTGAGCTATCTGGGTACAATGTGAAATGAAATTAACAATACAGAGGCATGGTTGTCTATCTATATTCTATAAGCAATAAGACGATAGGAAGCAAAGCTACAGCCTGCTTTTCTTGAACAACATCCATCCTCATAGACCTTTTTTGTAGAAGCATATCATTTGCACTTTGCCAACTCAAATGACATCTCTCTTCTCTAGGAACATGGAAGCAGAGAGCGACGAAGATATTTTTCGTGAGTACCAATCTGAAACAGTTGCTGCATTGCTTCATCATACCTTTCCTTGTTATACCTTTGCTAATATGTTTCAGGACTAAAAGTAGAAGCCAGAGAGTAGATATCCTTCTCCATCATATGCTGAGTTCAGAACTACGAAAATCAGTGTCTTTGAGCGCGTAGTTCATCCTTATTCATACTTCAGTTTTGTTTCATGTCCTTTTGCCCTTTGCTGTAACTGGCATGTCGGACATCTACTGATGTCTTTGGGTGTAGTACATCTACTGATCACATCTACTGATGCCGGAGTTCAACTGAAAATCATGTGGATTAAGCCGACTACTATACATAACGGGGAAATTTGATTACAAAACAACGAACACGCATCAATCCACTAATATCTAGCATCCATCAGCATCGCATGTCAGACTATCACATTTTGTACATCTCATTTTGCTTTGGATCCTTGCCTGAAGACCAAGCGTCTCAACGAGTTCTACGGATTCTTCTTACGTGTGACTATCATATCGACAGAACACGATCATCTATGGGAAAACCGAGCTCTAATGCTTTGTGTGCTCTGTGTTTCTGTGACATACAACAATGCTCAATCACGCTTCGCAACAAGCACATTACCATGGTGGAGAGGGAGGTTGCAGAAACCGGAGGTATGGAAAATTGCCAAGCTTCATGTACTACTAGATAGGAAAAATACCAAAAATAGGAAAAATACCACTTGGATATGATCCCTACACACTATATACTCGTTACCGAAATTCAGTCTTGAAAACAACATACATCCGATTTCTAGAATCCAGAAACTACATCTGAGACAAGAAATTATCTAACTGTGCAAATCCTGGTAGCTACTCTACCAGTTATCCCAAAAAATCTGCCACGTGTAGCAGTAAGCGTCCGCAGGCAGGCTTCGCCAGGGTTATGGAAGTCGGATCTTATTAGCTTGGCACTCTTACTGTGATTACTTAGGCCTGGAACTTCTCGCAGTCCTTCGCGCCATTTTCTATCAAGGCAGCGGCAATTTTCTTTGTAATACCCTTCACCTTATCTTTGAAGCCAGCAGAACCACTGCTGTTACCCTGGTTGCCATCGCTCATACTCATTTTGGTATCGCATCCAACAAGCGCACCTTGCGAGTATGCTGAACATGCTGAAAGAATATCGTGGGCACGGATTTGGAAATGACCAGCCACAAGGTCCTCAAAATGCTGCAAAGTGCAAGAAACAAAAATCCCATTAATGAATGCGCTGCTCGAACAAAGCATCAGCATGAAGGAAATGGAAATAAAAATGAAGGAGACTATCATTTGAAGACTCCATAGAAGCGGAAAACAGATCTACAAGGCTCAACAGATCTCATCCCCCTCTTCAACCACGATTAGAGGGGAGCGTAATCCATCCTATTGTGACCTTTCGTGCAATGGATATAGGCGTTTCTTTATTGGTGCATGCAACCGACATGAAAAATAACGAGAGCCAAATACTCTTACACAGCATGTGTTTCCGGATTAAGGTGCATTGAACCCATAGCAACTCAACCATACAATAACATAGGAAAAACGAGATGTACTAACCTTTGGTGGCCTCCTGAGTGTGTACATCATTGTCTTGACAGATAGAAGGAATGCTTCTTCATTGTACTGCCTCGATTTCATTTGTCCCTCGTTTCCCCTGAACGAGGCCTCGTAGCCAGGTTCATTGAAGAAGGGTTTTTCGTTAAGGATGAGTGCTTGGATAGAGACGAGAACTTGAAGCATGGTTGATTTATCTGGAAGCCACTTTTCTGTACTCTGCCCACTCCATGTTCCCAGAAGGCTCAGGCAGACTTTCCCACACTCGTACAGGTTGGGATTCAAACGAAGTCCGCCAGAGAAATAGTATACCGACTGAAAGATGTGGTTACCATGGGAATCATATTAATTATGATCACAAGGCTCTGTAATCATATCAATGAGACAATATCGACTATATGGTTGCAAGATACATACAGGAGGTACGCTAGGATATGCAGGAGGGAATATGGCATCAAAAAAGAAAAGGCCATCATGGTATGGGGTGCCTGCTGGTCCTATGATAGCAGCTCGCAAAAGATCCATTCGCCCCTCGTACACTCTCACGTATATGTTCTCTGAAGAAGCATACACCAAAATGAGCATACGATCAAGCAAAAACATAAGAAGACCGAAAGCGATAAGAATCTAGTATGATGGAGCTGTAGCATAGGCAAAATACGCTAATGTTTGTGGACATGCTAAATATCGAGAAAACCTTCATTTAGTACATTATTATTGCTGGACCCTCATCAAGAGCTAAAACTCAGAACAGCTCTGCCATTTCAGTAACTAATCACAACTCACACTGACCAGCAATCAAAACCTCTGCCTAACACAACTACTACTATCATAGTCGCACATAATAGACACGGTTGGGAATATAGTAAAGCTCAACAGAATCATCAGAGTGACTACGCGAGTCTGCTCATGGACCCGAACCTGGGTGATCTATCCATGACCAGGATGAAGCTTGAATTAGTGGGATAAGCAAAGTCAATGAGCTGAGAAGAAACCATTCATGCAATTAAAAGCTGAGACACCAGCAAGTCATGACCCAGACTAACCAGGCAAGTTCTGCTCCAGTACTCTCCATTCATCATGAATCTTCTTTGCCCAATTCTTTGAACCTTGTCCCTGATCACAATCAAGCAGACAGTATAAAATAGTTCATCGTGAATAGTAATGCATGATACTTCAACAAAATCGAAGGTGTGCCAAAACAATAAGTAACTGTGAGATGCAGCATTCACCTACAGCCCCGGGAATACTTACTCTTCTGTCGCTTGCACCTGCAAAGTGATGATCTGAAAAATCTTCAACAATATCAAATTGTTTGAAGTACATCAACTTCCTCAAAACATCATCCATCTCCTCTTCCTTTTTCACGTCCGAGCTAGCTTTTGAAGTGGAAGCAACTGAATGAGATTTAACCTCACTCGGAGCTGCATCCACCATCCATGACACGGAAGCCTCCACTCCAGGAGGCAAGTCCACGTTGTCGAATCGGGCTTGCAATTTTAAATAGTCGCCATCATCGCATACAACATCATCATCCTTACCATCATCGTCATCTACTATAAAGTCATCACCGCCATCGCCTAGAAAGTCATCACCCCCATCTTCATAGTCTTCGGGGTCATACATCCCATCATCATCGTCATCTTCCACCAAATCAGACTCGGATAGGGAACCCTGAAAAAAAAAACACCAATTCAACAGTCCATGACATTGGCATTTGTTAAACCAAATATATGGATCCAAACAATACATCCACAATCATCATAAAAGCAACGATGTCTCAGGCTATTATGCGCCCCCCTTAGGCTGACCTAACCACAACGAACCGATAATTATAGAATTGGTGTCTCAGAACCATTTATAAACTTGTAATTTGTCGCGCGCACAGGACATCAGGGCACAAAAGCAACTCCATCCCGATCAATGATACAATAACAGATATCATGAACACTATATTTGTACAAGCTTAACCATACCAATTAAAGATCAATCTCGACTACAGCTTCGGTTACCTCATCATCGACATTAAACCAACCTAAAAATATGTCAACTTTATCATCCTCCAAGACTCGATTTTCATCAATGCAGACTTGCAAAACATAAATTCATTATCAAATTTACATGTATTTACATAAACATTCACCTAATGCATTAAAAATCAACTTCATTCCACGTTCGATTACCCAAAATCACACAGTGAGTACACCACTCAAACTTAACCCATCCAATTCCCCAAATACAAAATCTCAATCCCTAAGTCAAAAACGAAATTTCACTCAAATCTAACAAAACCCACAAATAAAAACCCTAAAAAATCGACTAAACAACCAAACCCGAACCCCGAAATACCAAACGATCCCCAAAAAAATCAACAAGAAAAACCAACGCCATTGAAAAATCCAATTATCAAAATCAACGATTCACTCAAAAGTGTACAAAACCCAAACCTGATTTTGCATCAATTTGTCGTCGATCACCGCCGGCGAATCATCGATTTCCATCTCCCCCAAGAATTTGCCCTAATCCCAAAGTCAATCGAATGAAAAAAATTTGATTTTTCGCAAAACAAAAATCGGAGGAGAGTGAAGAGAGGGTGTGTGGGGCCCCGATGGTGAAGTGGGAGGATCAGCTGCGGAGAGGTGTATGGTGAGGATTAATGAGATGGGTTGATCTGATGCCGTGGACGAGCACGAGTCGTCCGATGAGGATGTGACGTTGGCGTGTGGAGTGGAGATTGGTGTACTTTGCAACTGAGGGGATATATTGACTATTGGTGATGGGAATTTCAGAGCTAGTATAATTGACGATAATATTGAAAATTGTTAAATCCAGCATCAAATAATGAATAATCATATGCTCAATTTTTCAAATGTTTTTCTATTTATCATATAGTGATATGTTAATTATTATTTTTTATTATTCAGATATGTTAATTACTTTTAGGACTACAAATATTAACATTTGTAAACAACAAAGTGTTTCACGTTACGTATTATCCGCAGGATGATAAAACATCTATTTAAATAAAATTATCATAAAATATTAATGATAATTTAAGTAATGTATTTTAAGTCTAAGTCGTTGAAGTAAGTTTTTTTATTTTATCAAAACGAATAATGAAACTCCTCAAAATATGTGTCAAATAATGAAATGATGATATAACGTTGTAATTTTTTAGTAAAAGACGGACTACTATTTATGTACCACTATTTTGCATTTTTTTATTATTTTGGGATTTTTTTTTCTTCTGTAAAGTTTTTTTATACTTAAAAAATCAAGCATAATTAGAAATAAAAATAAATAAATAAATAAATATTGTGTACTTGATAATTACAGCCGCAAGAGAAAAAAAGATGAATCTAAGCTAAACTTACGTACATAAAATAAATTTACAAAATATATGAATCGGAAACAATATTTTTAATTATATATCAAATTTTGATATGTAAATTATTATGAAATTGGAATTCAAAGTTTTAATTTTCGATAGATGATCAATCGATCAATAAAATAATAAGATATAAGTTTTGATGATTAATAGATATTTATTTGAATTTAAATTATTTAATGTAAGAGTGTATGACATTTAATATAGCTATGATAATAAATTGGTCCGAACATGTAACTTTTATATGTCTTCAATTTCACGATCAATTGAAATGATCACGACAAGTTTATAAACAAATATGGGGTATTAGTATATCTTCCATTAACCAAGGGAAAATTGGTGTGTAAGATTTTTTATTTTTATTTTTTACTTTCATGTTTTGAGACTGGTAATACTTATAGAAAATAGATCGTGATAAGCGAGAGTTTATCGAAGTACTAACTTTGTCATTACACTCTGTTTGATTCAACTCTTAAATCGTGATCTACATGTTAATATCTGTGTTTTACGGGATGAATAAATATGATATAATTAAAATAATTTTTATATTAAAAAATTATATAAAATATTGTAGAGTAAACTTGATATTTGCTTCTTCTGTTTTTGGTAAATTAATTTAAGTTTTACGATCTATCTATATTGTATATATTAGTCTCAAGTTTAATTATTAATTTGAACTAAAAGATAGAGATACAAAAAATTAGTATAAAACACGACTTACAAAATAAAATAGAAAACTCGTCCGTCTGTATTTATATATGAGAAAAAAAAATAATTATCATTTTATGAAATAAAGGTAATATAATATTTTGATATGTAAGATTATTTATAATTAATTAATGATGAGTTCATATAGAAGTATGACGTTTCAAGGATTTTTTATATCTTTTTCTGAAATATTTCGTATACATGATGATCATAATTTTTTTCATTTGATCAAAATATTTTAGGTTAGATTTGAGATATTGACATATATATTTAATTGGTGTGATGATGAGATTATAGATATAATTATTCATATTTTTTAAATTTTTGTTTAAATAGTTATGTTAAATTTCATATCGATAATATTTAATCTCGGTTGTTCAATTCATAATCAAAGACCAGAAATTAATTAGATAAGATTTTTTTAGTTTAAATAAAATAAAATTACTTGGTTGTCTATTAAAATTTTTAAATAACAATAATGTCCCGTCATATCCTTTACTATCAAATAGTTTTTCGCATTTAAAAGTGATTGGATAATGCGATATATATTACAATACTGTCTCATGCGCTTTACGAGATGAATAAACATAATAGAATTAAAATAATGTTTGTATTATTAAATACTTACTTGTATAAGTATATAGGTTATTGTATATTGAACTTGATAGTTTGTTTATTTTTTTTTCTTTTTTCAATGAATTGATTTAAGTATTTTCGATCTTTATGTGTTTTTTATATTAGTCTTCAATTTCGATTATTATAAAACTTGACCTTTAAAATAAAATAAAATAGAGATAGAAAAATATGAGAAAAAGCTTGACCTTTAAAATAAAATAGAAAGCTCGTTAGTGTATATTAATGTATGAGAAAGAAATAAAATTATTTATAATTACTTAATGAATATTTCATACATAAATATAATTTTTTAAGAATTTTTTATATTTATTTGGAGAATATTTCGTATATATGATGATTATATTTTTTCATTTGATCCAAATATTAGAATTTATATTTAACTAAGATGATGATGGAATTATAGATATGATTGTTCGTATTTTTTAAATTTTTGATCAAATAGTTAGGCTAAATTTAATATCGTCAAGATTTAATCTCAATCATTCAATTCATAATCAAAAATTATAAATTAATTGGATACAATTCTATTATTTTAAATAAAATAAATTACTTGATTATCTATTAAAATTTTTAAATGACAATTCCTGTCATATCGTTTACCATGCAAATGGTTTATCGCGATTTGCCGTTCAAAAACAATTGATATTAGATTAGATTAGATTATTATTAATGTGAAGGTGAAGGAATATGTCTCAATGTGTTTCAAAAGAAGTGGGTTGCGTTCATATTATTAATCGATGCATTCATATTGTCTAAAGCCTCGACAAAAGATGCCTCGACTAGAAGGAGTTACGTGACCACTTACTAGTGTAGTTGTCTTCGGATTTACCGAAGACATATTGTCTAATGTCCTGTCATATCGTTTACCATGCAAATGGTTTGTCGTGATTTGCCGTTTAAAAACAATTGATATTAGATTAGATTATTATTAATGTGAAGGTGAAGGAATATGTCTCAATCTGTTTCAAAAGAAGTGCGTTGCGTTCATATCATTGATCGATGTGTTCATATTGTCTAAAGCCTCGACAAAAGATGCCTCGACTAGAAGGAGTTACGTGACCACTTACCAGTGTAGTTGTCTCTTGGATTTGCACTCTTGACCACCGGCCCAATGATCAGGGATATTCAATGCTCATCTGTTTGAGAAATAAGTCAAAAATTACAAAAAGATTATTTAGTTCATTTATCCTTTCTTTCTTTGTATTTATAGTTTCAGATTAAAGGAATAAATGATGAATGATCACTTATCCATACTATTATCGGTAAACAAACGAATCCTCTCCTATTATTGGTCCATAGTTTTATTCTATTGGAGTTTTTGGGAATGCTTGTGATGTGATGATAAAATGGACACACGCTTGAGAACTTTTGAATTTTCCCGCTTGTTCCTCTTTCTTGCTATGAACTGGTGTAATATATACAGATACGCCGCCCTATATGCATCATATCTAATCTACATAAATAAGGAAACTAAATAATATTGAGAAAGACAACGAATGATATCAACTACTTCCTTCATCCCCTTAAAATTATAATATTTTGATGCGATACGATAATTTATGTGTTATTATAAGCGTGTGAAATAAAAAAGTGAGGAAAAGAATAAAGAAAAGTGATAATGGATTAATTGATTTGATATAAAATAGAAATATATATTTTTATGTGAAAAGTAATAATTAAATATGGAATTGTAATTTGAATGAGACATGAAAAAAATTTACAAATTGAATGAGAGGGAGAAAATAAACAATATAAATAGAGTATCATAGTCCCGTTTTAACAATTATGAGATAACCCAATGAGTTGTATCGTAATAGAAATATACGACGATTTGATATTTTTTATATAAGAAACATACTTAAATGGAAAAGGTTCAAGTTTTTTATAACAAAAAAGAAAGAAAAAGGGGGTTACAATCAATATTAAGTGTAGCAAAGAAAAATAGCAAGAAAACTCTTAAAACAGTTACGTAACAATCTCACTTTCATAAATAAGTTGTAAACACTGTCCACATAATCTTGATTGTTTCCTAAAGACTTCAAATATTAAATCCTAATCTCAAGATCAAAAGAAAAATTACTTATCACAAAACTAATTATTTTTCTTTTTTTTTTTTTTTTTTTGTTTGAAAGCACTGAACTAATCCTTCTGATCTGAAACAAGCTCTGCAAAACAATTTCCATCGTCCCAAACATAAACTAACCTCAACTCCAAATCAATCTCCTCTCACATCTCCAACCAAAAATATCCCCACAAATTTCCCGCCCAAATTTCCCGCCAAACCCTACCCAAATGCCCCGCCAAATCCCCCTATAAAAACCCACCCCAATTCTCCCAAAACCCTAGAAACCCTAATCCCCCAAATCAACCCTCAATTCCCAAATCGACCAATCTCCAATTGTAACAATGGTGATCCCATTGCGACCGGGAAGATTCTACGGCCGCAGTCTTCCGCGGCCACGGATCTACACCGACATCAAACTCAACAGCGACCGGGTCGACCCGCCAACGCCCGTCATGGATCCGCTGATCTCGTGGGCAGAAGAGGCTCATTGGTCGATGGGAGGACGGTGCAGGACCCGGCTGAGATTGCAGGGGAAGATCGAGGGGAATGTGAAGAAACTGAAGGAGCAGATCGAAAAAAGTATCAAGAAAAGGGAAGAAAGTGTTAGCCCAATTGATCAAGCCAAGAAAATGGAAGAATTGGTTGTTGGGGATGATTTTATTGAGCCTCCTCCGGCTCCGGTTGAGGGGAAGAAGAAGAGGAAGAGGGTGTTGACATTGTTGGTTGATGAGGAGGATGCTGATGAAAGTGGTGGTGGTGGTGATGTGGTGAAGGAGAGAGGAAGTGATGGTGGTGGTGGGGTTAGAAGGGGGAGGAGGCTGGTGAGGAAATTGAAGGATGATTTTGATCAGGTGGCAGGCGATGGGGCGAGGAGGGTGGATGGTGATCTGGGGTGTGGTATAGGGAAGATGAGTCCAATGCTTGATGTGGGCGATGGAGATGGAGAGAGTGTGGCGGCGAGGAAGAGGAGTCATGGAACGGAGAGGGGCGGCGAGGTTGCTGATGAGGGATGGATGGTGAATGATAAGAGGATGGATATGAGGAAGGTGGGGAGTGAGGTGAGTCGGGAGAAGGGTTCGATTGGTGCTCCGGTTGGGGCGAGGAGCTCGCCAAGGCTGATGATGAGGAAGAAGGAGATGAAGAAACTCACTAACTGATTACTAATCAGATTGCATGGTAGATGAATGGTTGGATCACTGCGATGAATTATGGTGAAATGTATGGGTGATGAACGCTTGTAGCTTTTGGTTTAAGTAGTTATATGTGTCTTGTTGCTGTGCTAGGGTTTTGTACATGATTGATAGATGATCGAACTAGAAAACAAGTCCATGTTTCTTGGTTCTTTGTTATTGATCTGTATCTATCCAAGTTATCTTATGTGATTTTGTGAAACCAGTGATTTGAATCTGCCAAATTCGTCATTTTCAAGGTTTGTGATGCACACATAGAATCCTGTAACACCCAACCCATGAAGAATCCTCATCACATTTGGGAGATAAAAGATGGTGATAGATTCAAGATTATTCCAAATACATGTTATGCAATCACAGTAAAATCAGGATGAGGAACAAACCAGCATCGTGTGGTTGCATCTGGTCACGAACCTGTATTGTATATTTGTATCATTGTATGTGAATAATGCGCATTAAGTTTCTGCACTGGTCCTGTGTGCAAATAGTGTGCATGCTGTCAAAGGTACAAGCATTACGCTCAACATGTATATTCAGCTTGGATCGTATGAATTCAGCTGAGTTGCGGCCCTATGTCACCGTAGCTCAAAATCAAGAAAACGCCGACCTCTACGTCATCAATATCTTAAATTCACACAGTTCTCTGTATCTCAATTCTCTCACCCATCTCAGATCCTTCATTCTCTACTTCATGCACCCAAAAAAATAATAAAAAATTCTCGCTATGAATTTCAAAGTTTTCAAAAGCAAGTAAATCCTTTTGTATATAAGCTTTGTGAAACTTGTATTGCTCTTACCAGCAGCTACTGGCAGTGTAGAAGGAGTGTTTTCTTCAATGAAACATATAAAAACTCGACTACGCAATCGGAAGATTAATGGATGTGTGATATTTCCTCCGTCCCAAAATAAATACAACACTTGTGTTTTTTATGTCTCATAATAGTTACAATATATTCTGTTTGAAAAGGTTTTATCTAAAGAAAATATAAATCAATCAAATTCAATTACAGTACATCCACTATTTTCTTTCATAACTGCTATAATAAACCTCACTATCATCAAAAAAGTATTCTTTCTTTATCAAATTTTATAAAAATTCAACACACAAATAAAATTCTATATCGATGACATTTATTATATGATGGAGAGAGAGTAACTTACTGGCATATATAGAAAAAGGATTACTCAAAACTATAACAAACGATGCAATTGTGACACGGTTTCAAGCTATGAAAACTGTCGAGTAACACAATAACGTTTTCGTACTATAGCTTGTATTTGGATGCTGTTGCTTTGCTTTGGTTTTGTGCAGATTATGTGAGCTGTTGTTGAGTTGCTGAGGTGTTGAGTAGCCGAGTTGTCGAGTTGCTGTTGCTGATTTTGGTGCTAGTTCTGAGTTGATGATGCAGGATCTCTTATTTTGGGATTCTGGATGCTAGTGTTTGATGGTTAAATATTTTTGCAGCTTTGCTGTTAAGGCCACATTTTGTTGTTCATCATATTAATTGTATCTGATATCGCTATATTATATCTTTAATCTTATAACGTGATTATATTTTATACATTTAAATAAAGTTAGTATTTTTCGTCCCTATGAAGTTAAATTTCTAGCTTTGTCACAGATTATGTGTAGATGGTGAAACAATCTCTCTGTCACATGCATGTACATACGCCGAAATGAATGACCATATCCATCCTCCATCATGTGTTTGTACACCGATAATATCAGTCGTTATATCGTTCGTTGAATGACTGTTGCATTATCGTTGTCCATCGATATAACTTTTTGGCCTCTGAATCTTGATTCACCACTCAACAGTCACCACCTTTTTGGTTTAGCTAATTAACGTGATACAATGCGTGACCAAAAGGTAGCTGGTAGCTGGAGTCTTCAAGTTTGGCTTTTGAGCTTTTCTAATGTCTGAGATCCATTGTGATGATTCTTTGCTTTGTGGCCACAAATGAAATACTAATACATACTCCATCCATTTTATTTTAATTATAATAATTTTATTCGTAGTTATATATATATTTTATGACCGTTTGAATTTTTATAAAATTTAATGAAGGAAGAATATTTTTTTTATTGATAATGAGATGCAAGCAAGATTTAGTAAAGAAAATAAGAAATGAGAAGGGAGAAAGTGATATGATAATTTATTTATATTAATATAAAATTATTATAAAAAAAAAATAAAAAAAATTATATTTATATTAAAACTAATTAAAAAATATTATAAATAAAATAAGATAAAAAAAATATCATTTTTATTCATTTATCCATTCAAACAATCCAATCCAATCAAATTCATAGTTCCCAAACCTCTATCTCCTTTTACCATCACAGGCAAGACGAAACCAAAGAAGCACGCGACGACGAAAATGTGGCTAAAATCGACTTCGCAGCCGCCATAGAGGCGACGGCAAGGCGAGGATCGTCATTTTATTGAGAATCGAAAAGGAATGACACATCAAACTCTAGTGTCCGCACTGTCGTTGACCCGACGAAATCGAACCTCAAAATAGATCTGATCTGATGATTCTTAGTGGTTACCAAAAGAAAAATCCTGTGTTAGTGGTGTTGATGGTGATGTTTAGTTTGGTTATAATATATTGTTGACGACTGTCATTCGGGTCACCGGAATCACAAAAGCCAATTAGGTCTCATGAATTGAACCCTCGACTTCATCATGAGTCAACAACTTCAATGAACACTGCAACACATCAGAATCTGGAACTTTTGAATTAGGGTTTCTCTTATATATCTGCGACAACAGTGATTGGTAATAATTCCGTGGAGGGAGAGAACTGACACGAGCATGGCCATGAAGTTTGCGGTGTGATACCTGCGGCGGCTCCCAGCGAGATTTGGCCGGAATCGAGGCGCGAGTGCTTGCAAGGGAGGCGACCGGTGAGGATTTGTGTCAAAGACATCTTTAAATTTGAGATTAAAATAATGATAACTGCTGAGATTAAAATAAAACTCACTTTTTCTTTAAAAATAAAACTCACGGTACATTTGTATGTCTATGTATTGATATGAGATAAACCCGCCTAAGATAGGATAATATAGGCAACTTCACCTCTTCAGAGTTATGAGATGAGCGGCCATGTGGGTCAACTCTCGGATGGAGATCTGTAGAATTATGAAGGCAGGATGCGAGAACCACCGACCGAGACAAAATAGTGGGATGCATTGCATGATGCGTGGATAACGAATACAGCACAGTGGTCTCTGAGGAGATGTATATGTTTACAAATCCTTATACTTACACGTACTCTACTATCTTTATGGACAAGAGAATATCACAGCCACGATGAATTTGCCAGCTTACTTCATCAACAAGTCGAGACATTAAACCCCCCCCCCCCCTCTTCGTCAGGATAAAGATACGAAGTTCCCATCAGGCGATTAGTGCGACCATTGTCTTCGAGCACACAAGTCTTTCAGTTTCGTAGTTGAGTCAGGCTGTCCATTGATCAAGGCCAACCCGCAGGATTGCTTTGTGATGAGACTAAAAGTCGACGGTCTTTGCCATGGGACAAACCCAAAATCGTCATTGTATTCCTCCATTCCTCCAACCAAGAACTGCCAGATCAGGGAACCGGCTCCAGATCGGCCTCCCTTAGCGGACTTGTAAATGACATTGTTGACGGTCTTGATAAGGTTGTCGCGGTGGGAGAGATCGAATCCCTGGCTCTGGTTCGAGAGACCATATTCCGTGAACATGACAGGTTTTTTGAGTTGTGTGTCCCCATCTTCAATGTGGGTTAGCATCCACTTCTTGACGAATTCAAGCTTGTCCTTGACTTTGTCTGTCGATAACCTGTAACCAGAAATTTGTATCCGTTATTGGCAATTTGTTTTAAATAATTGACACTTTGGATAGAACAGGGTACAGAACTATACCACTGGTCAGGATAGATATGAACAGAGGCAAAATCGATAGTGGGTATCTGAGAGTCGCGAATAAAATCAGTTCCAATGGTAGATACCCATGCAGATGGATTCATAGACGATTTCGGCCTTTTAGGACCATAAAATCCCTCCAGTCCCACTGTAACGAGATGTTTATCGTCAACTGACTTTACAAATGCTGACATTTCCTTGATCCAATCCTGCAGTTCTATGTTTGGTATATCAATATTCCGCATAAACATTGCACATTAAACATATCATCAGGAGAAATATAGCTCAGTTCTTGAGGCTTCTATTCCTAAAACATATCTACAAGCTCACGTTATCAAATTTTGAATCGCACATTTTTCGTTTCCAAGTTTTCCCCTTTTCAGCTAACCCAAAAGCGAGTTGGAGACGCCATGTAGAGCAGGAGAAGAATACAAGTTCATGCTCAATAATGCATCTAGTCACGGTTAAAGGAAGTAGGAATGGCAACGGGGCAGGTTCGGGGTGGGGATCATACCCCCAAACCCGAACCCGAAACCAATTATCCATCCCCATACCCAATCGGGTATTTAAAAACCCGACACAAACAAGTTTGGGGATCCCCATGGGGAACCCAAACCCGAGCCTGAACTGTTCCCAAAAACAAAAGAAAAAAGAAAAAGAAAAAATAGAAATAATGATTCAATATTGTTCATTCATTTATTTGCAATCCAACCTAAATTGTACTAACCTAATCTCATTTATAGCAATCCATACCCTTCAATAGTATTAGATATTATAAAACACTCGTATATTATATCCTTCAAAAATTATTACTCCTATTATACATATGACATGGGGCAATCTATAAGATTGCCGGGTTTTGGGTTTGATGATCCCCATACCCACCCCAAAACCGCATATGTGAATTCGGGTATCCCTGAACCCAAACCCGATCAACTAGGTTTTTCCCCGGTTGACTGGGTCTGGGTTTGGAGATACCCATCAGGTACGGATTTGACAGCCATCCCCAAAAGGAAGTCGAGTACTCACTACAAGAGTGTCTCCTGAAGGATCGGACATGCAATGAGGCTCGTTGATCAACTCCCAGGCGAAAATCGCGGGATCATCCCTGTATTCAATTCCAGTGATTGTGTTTTTCCTGGTCAGCACGGCCTGTCGAGCAGTCAGAAAACATGATACTCGCAGATTTCTTGATCAATCACTATCAAAAGAGTCATGAACAGGTGATTCAATCAGACTTGCGCAAATTAAGAGCTAACAGAACGAGGATCACCTTGATATAATCTTTGAAGTAGATGCGAATAGATGGATCATAGAAAAACGAATCATTGGAAGAGCTTATTCCAACACCTTCCTCCCACGCCCACTTGGCATATTGAGTTTTCCCACCATATGGTTGCAAATTGTTAACTAAACTCAAGATCAACCTGATACCAAACCTCCTTGCTTCTGCGACGACATAGTCCAAACCCTGCAAAGATTGCATTCTCCAAATTCAACGAAGAGAAATTATCATTCACTTCAGAATACGCAACTGAGTCGCAAGTATTCTCTAAAACATAATGCTGAATGGCCATTGATCACTATCATGCTAGGGAATTTTTGTTGCAGAAAGGCCGAAAACCGAAAACCACTTGGCCAATACCTTAAACACTAGCTCGTCGAACTGACCAGGCGAAACCTGCAACGAATGGTAAGAACCGCCATCATTGAAAGCCCAAGTTCGACACACCGTGAGACCCATCTTGGATCCGGCTTGCAGCATTTCCCTCACCCTAGGTCTACCATGATCCTCCACAGCATGGTCCATTAACCAATAAGAATTCCAACCATTGATGTAAAAGGGTCTCCCATCTAGCATAAACTGAGTCCCATTCCTTTCAACAAAATTGAAGGGCGGCTCCTCGACGAAGCTCGTCCTTAGGTCGACAAACGACATGTAAATGAACGCAAACAATGTCGCGATGCCAATAGTCGGGTAAAATAGCCCGCTGTGTGCCAGCATTTTCCTGCTCAATATGCAGGATTTGTGGAGGCTGGTCATCTGGAACCTAGTTCACTCACACCAACTATAACGCTCTTCACATGAGGAGAATAACGATAACAAACCAAGTCTATATCTTATGTCATATCAGAACTATAATATTTCTAAAGGAAACTAAATTTCCCCTCAACAGCTGAACTAAAAATCACAACTAGCTACCCAAAACCAAGCTTGAACCCAAAATGAAGAACCTCACAAATCCCAAAATAAGTAGATAGTTGACGTGGGAAATTCTAGCACTATAAAGTTCAAATCTTTAGCTTGAAAGATGAGGAGACATGTAGAGAAACAGGAACTTTGAGAGCTAATTTGTGAGAATTTGATAGCCTAAAAAAATATCTTCAAAACCCTAATCAAATCAAGAACACCGACTCAATTGCACCAGATCTGGCGAAATCCAGATGAGAAAAAAGGCCCTTTATTCTGAAAGTGAACAATGTGCAATCTAACAACTCAACTGCAAATCAAAATCACAAACCCACAAGCACAAATTCACAAATACAGAGTGTGGAGTGATTTGGGGAAAATTTCCCAGTGAGAAAACTTCAAAGCCTGGAATGTGAGACTTTGAGAGGCAAAGATATAAGATGGGAAAGGTGGGATTTTTTTGGGTTCGAGTAACTTTCGTCATCTTTGATGTGAAAGTGTCGGTTCTGTTAGGTTAAGTGACAATCAAGCCCACAAATACGACACTTGAATAAGACTGCTAGTCCATGATGGTTCGTAAGAAATAATCACTTTATTGCTCCGTAGGATTAATAAAATTAATTGGATCATGGATCGAAATAACTATAATTAATAAAAATTACAGTCATTACATATTTTAAAAAATAAGTTTTTATTTTAAAATTTTAAAAAAATTGATTTTTAAAAATTTAGAACAGATATTATAGATAATTTGGTTGCACTGCAGTCTTTTTTTTTTTTCTAAAATTAAAACGGTCTATATTATATTTTGAGAAAATTATACATAAATATCTTGAACTATACATGTTTAACATATTAATCTCTACAGCTTTGATAATAGATATTTAATCTTTTTAAATTTTAAAAAAATCTTGATTTTTAATTCATGATTTTTTTGTAAATAAATATTTTTTTTGGGTATAAAATCACTCCACAAAGAAACATAAACTTGTTTTCAAAATTAAGTGTCAAAATCCGAAACTTCAAAAGATTTAAATACTATTTTTCTTTATATTTTTATAAACATTATGGTAGGAGTTTTTGAATTATTGTTTTTTTTATGAAACTTCGAGTGTTGACAATTGATAACTGTCCAGACAATTGATTCGGTGAAGTGTCTATAGTTCACCAGATCATAATCCACAAGGTTATCGACCTCGTCATGAAGATTTTTCCTGTGCAGGAGAACATTATACCTAGAAAAGTTACTATGCCAACAAACAACATTGAATTTACCATTTATGGTACTTTTGGTACCATTCAAGTTTAGATCCAAAAAGTGGAAAAGTTCACATCACTGAAAATAAACATCATGTGCAGAAGGGGGCAGCAGACACCTAACCAATTTGGCACTGTATTCAATCAGCGGTTAGGGTGACGTGTATATTATATTGTCGTCGTACCCATGTTAAAGTGGTGGCGAGGACGTTCCTACGACTACATTATACAATTGGGATTGTGACTTATGACATTAAGGCTGAGTTTATGCGATTACGATGATGCACCAATGTTGTAGAGTCTTCATCCATGGTTGCTATTTGAGATCTAATCGCGTAATTCATACCAATCCTACTATGAAAGTACTATGGATTTGTATATGTACTGTAAATGTCATGGTCTCATTAGTATCCGACTTGTTTAGTGAATCTGTCCGTTAGATTTTTCATGTCTATCTTTATATGCTCGTTTTTCAATCTGCACTATTTATTGATCTTATCGATCCTAATTTAGCCTATTTTATATACGAAAACTCGATACCAAATTCGAGTTGTCGATCACAACATAAGGGATCGTTAGTACGATGAAGCTTCACTATTGGAAAAGTTGTCACATTGAAGATATATTACCATATTTATATGTTATAAGCCAATATTTATTGTATAAATTCATATAACTTGTTGATTACAAACTTTTACGTTTCTTTTTCAATTGGGGATAAACATCAGCAATCATTAATTTCTTTGTTCCATACCATTTAAAATGGATACCTGAAACGGTCAAAATTCCAATCCTTCAATCACCAATGAATCGGTCTTACCTTATCAATAATCGCAATAATCAATCCTCTTAAATTTCACATAATGACATTTGCTAAAAAAGTTATTCTTGGAAATGACAAAAAATTTAAAACGCAAGCTGCCACACACAATACATTCAAAGTTCTTTTTTTTTACCGTTTGCATGAGCCAAAAATGGCAATGCAAACTGTGTGATCGCTTCATGCAAATCATGATCTAGCATCTTTCTTTCTATGATCACATATACCATTAAATTCAATTAAATTACCCTAATAATTTTCATAATAAGTAACCCTTTATGTTAATTTATCCAACGGTAACCTTGTGATGACCTGCTTTTTTTGCTCTATAAATTACTCACAGTGCTCTCTTGCATTTGCTAATAAAATAGTACACTATACCTCGCATATGTCGATTTCTCTCTTACTATATAACCTTCCTTTCTCATTGCAACACTTCACCCTTGCATAATCTTGCAGATAGTTTCCTTTTTGTGCTCTGATAAGTTTCTTGTCACGGCGAGATCGTTGCTAGCAATGGAGTCTAAGCTTTTCGTCGTGATTGTTGTTATGCTGATGAGTTTGAGCACATTGGAGGCCAGAAGGTTCTTCGTCGGGGAGAAAGATGGATGGGTCGTGAGTCCACACGAGAGCTACAATCATTGGGCCGAGAGGCATAGGTTTCAGATCAATGATACCCTCGGTGAGCAAGAACGTCTTTTCTCCCTATATATTTCACCCGCATTCGCCTATTAAGCATGCCTCCTTATATATATATATATGTCAGAACTGTTAAAAGTATATTGAATGAGACTCGATCGAAAGTTTTTCTATCTTGTTTTCTTGCATCAACTTCTTGGTTACACTATAAGGCTGTCCTCTATTTCTTTGGCTGCAGTGTTCAAATACAGCTTTCCAGATTCAGTCCTATATGTAACCGAAGATGAATTCAACCACTGCTCCACGACGGGCGCAATGCAAAGCTTTACAGATGGATTCTCGGAGTTCAAATTCGACAGGTCCGGCCCCTTCTACTTCATCACCGGGAATGCCGAGCAGTGTGGCAGGGGACAGAAGCTCCTCGTTGTTGTAATGGCACCAAGGCCTAAACCTACTCCTGCAGCAACCACGCCTACTCCTGTAGCAGTATCCCCTGCTCCTGAGGCAGTTTCTCCCTCGGCGGACATTTTCCAATCTCCTTCTCCATCTCCAGCTCCTGCTGAATCATCCGCACCAGACTTCGGATATTCAGTTCCCCTCATCGCCGGGCTCAGTGGTGGTGTCGCTACCATGGTCCTGGCTAGCTTATTCGGATTCAATCTGATTTAATAAATTCGCTAGGGAAGTGATATATGTTATTCGATTTGTATTCTTTGTATTTCCATTCGGACTTCTTCGCTTATTATTTAATACTGTAGCTGTTATGGAAGCTGTGATTTCACCTTTAATGCACAAGCATGTATCTTTCAACTTCATGATAAATCATAGTATTGCAACTTTCATACTACTCTTACACATGATTCTGGGAGACTATTACTTTATCATACAGGATTCTGCAACAATCCAAAGAGACCTAAGGGAAAACAATATAGTTCAAATTGTCGTAATGAGTTTCGATACTTTTAAAATAAAAATAGATTTGGACAATCTTCTTGTTGCAATATCTGAGCATTTGTGTAACGCCCCGGGATTTCCTGTCAAATACCTGCTAAACACGTGGCGTTACCGCCGCTCCAAAGTTTCCTTCGAAGCAAGGCGACAGGAATAATAGCGGTTTAAGTATCAGAAACATAGGATCTAGAAATAAATATCAAACTTAAATCGTTTCGGATCTAGAAATAAATATCCAACTTACATGATCTTCTATTACATGAAAGTCAATGTCTAGAAAGAAATGATAATATTACAACGAGTCGAACTCATTCAACCTTACTAAGTAACGGACCCTTTCCTCGAATCTTTTATTACCTGAAACGAACATGTAACCGTGAGCTTGAAAGCCCAGTAACACAGGATACACATCCATCTCAGGGGTCTGGCATGCTTATTATATCATGTATTTCCCATGCGCAAACAGAATGCAATGCAAGCAACACCGAACAATCATATGCCAATCAGGAACATTTAAATACGCACAGGATAATAATAATACAAGTTAAACAGGTTAATCCCTATTTCATTATCACTATCCTTTATTAAAGGCTTTTACAAGTTAATGACATGCTCTGACATGTCATATTGATTCTCAGGACTTTTACAGGTAAACAACGTGCTTTTGTCACGTTATAACAATTCTTATGACTTTTACAAGTTAATAACATAAGAGGAGTTACAACAGGAATTTATCGTTAATAGTATCATCATACTAATAACAATTAAACAAACAGGATTGTCGCTGCAGAAGACCCAGGATGGTTAATAATAACCAAACACGGGTTATTATCATTTACAGGAATATCCTCATTGTTCAGGTTTTCAGGATTTTCAGGCAGGTAGCATGAAATTAAATATATTAATTCCATGTATAACAGGATTCAAGATTTTCAGGCATATAATATGAAATTAATCATATTAATCCATGTATGTCAGGTGACCATCATGGTATTCGTAATTCGAGATTTCAGATATATAATATGAATTAATCATATTAATCCATGTATGTCAGGTGACCATCATGATATTCGTAATTCGAGATTTCAGATATATAATATGAATTATTTATATAACGCTATATTTTGTAACGTTCTTAATAATTTTCAGGATTAATAATTCGTTACAAAATAATATCAACAAGCACAAGATATCATATATCAAGAGCAAGCAATATACAGGAGATCGTTATTTAAATTCTATAATATTCTACAGGTTTCATCGTTACCTTTATAGCAAACAAATCAAGTCAATCAAGTATAACATAATTTTATTATTTATTTATCATGCAGATACGTGATCACACAATCACATAAATCAAATCACACACACAAAATTTAGGGTAACGATGTGTTTACCTCGTCATTTATAAAATTCAGAAAATCCCAGGCCTAATCTTGCTTCTCAGTAGTTGTCGCACCTACAATAATATCGCAAAATATAAATATTATTGCACGATATTTTAGAGTAATATTCATAGATTTTCGTATAATTAAATAAACCTCATAATGAGTTATAATAACACATTATATTAAATTGTTTTATTACGCAAAAAAGAAATACGATAAATTGTTATAATAAATCATTTTATTAAATAAAAGGGAATATTCCCTTCCCCTTCCTTCCTTCGCACTGTCCGCATTAACCCCGACCACGATTTTCGGCCGACTTCCGGCCGATTTTCGATTGCAAATCCTCGAGGTTTCTCCGACCAAGTCGTCGGTAGCTAGGGGACGACGAATGCGGGGCAGCGCGGGCGAAAACGAGGCTCGGTTATTCCAGATCCGATCGCGGATAGGGCGGCTCCAAGCGACGATGCGGATGAGAGGCGGTGTCGGGCAGCCGCGGTTCCGGGGTGGTCGATGCTTGGCTGCGGTGGGGGC
>LIEC01010697.1:0-19121 GCA_001925005.1 Drosera capensis
TCCAAGATATATATATATATATATATATATATATATAATTAATATTTTATAATAATTTTATGAAAAATAATGTTCGATAATTTCATAATAATAATCAAAGTTAGTCTTGATAAATCAATGTTAATTCAACATTGTATTTCATATGAAACAGAAAAAATATATAGAAGTTTGTCATTGTTTTTTTACGTTTATTTTTTTTATAACGTTAAAGAAAAAATCACTTTATTAGGAAACGAATTTATTATTTCTAAAGAAATCGTTTTTGAGAAAATGATTTTTAACCAACAAAAATCGCAAATAACTTGAAATCAATTTTTCTTACGTTCATCTTATATTATATATTTGTTAATCAAGTTATAATTTTTTTTGTCTAAGTTTTGTGTTAATTTTCATAAAAATATTTCCAAAATATAAATTTAATTTCATTTATTGAGAAAAAATCATTTGGTCAAGAAAAGATTTTTATTATTAAAAAAATCACATCCTGACAAAACGATTTTTTCGTAAACACTAAACTCATGCGTTGGGAGAGATGGACGTGAAACAGACGATCCCATAAAAATTGGATGACTGTTCACAAAAAGAAAGAAAAATTCGATAGGAAGGAGTGAAGAAAGATTTGTTTTATTTGGTAAAAGTATTGTGATCTGACTTGGTTGGACTAAAGACCAACAGGTAAAATGCCCTGTTTTTATACACCCGTGTTCTTCTGTTTTTTTCCTCAATGATAGTATCAGAATGCTTACAAAAATCAATTCAAACTGCACAATTTCTTTGCTTTGATCTAGTACTCATCTACACTAATACCAAAACTGGCTAACTACTAGTATTAGTAAAAACCTTTAGGCATGCTGGTTACCAGACTCACAACTATAACTTGAATCATGCTCCTTTGTCCTCAAACATTACTCCTAATCTATGACAAACCAATCATCTTTCCGTTCCAACAGTGCACGAACGTTCGATATAGATCTCGTGATCCATTAAGCATCAATGGATAAAAACATGTGAACGACGGGAAGTCGAATTTCCTCGTTGATCAATAAACAGAATTACCAAAATCTCACAAAACCAACAAAGCAAAACACCAAAATAAATGATAACAATCAGAAGATTAATCGCTAATAGTAACAATCATTGATAAATCTATACACAAAATCAAGTACTCTCATGCCCATCATCATCCTCATCATCATCACCACCACTCTCACTCCCCTGTTGCTGTTGTTGCTCATTATGCTGATGACCCAATTGATCATGACCATGTATATGATCAGAACCCATACTCAATCCACCAACACCGGCTACATATGCATTCAAGGCCCCGAACATCCCCAACTGATCATGTTGCTGCTGCAAAGTGTCGGGATGATATTGTTGCTGCTGCAATACCATTGATCCTAGTTGCAGCGCTCCCGCTGCATTGAGAGCCCCACGACCGCCTTGGAACTGATCCGCGTGACTGAACCTAGGAAGAAACTGCAATGCTGTTGCTGCAGCGGCCGTGGTCGTTGCGCCTTGTGCGAACGGCCACCTCTGCGGTTGGTCTGCAGAGATCGACCCTGATGTGGTCGAGACCATAGCTGGATGATTCCCGACCCCAGGGACGGGAACCATCCAGAGGGTGGACCCCGCCCCTGCGCCGGCCGCGGGCCCCACTGCCCACATGGCCGCGGCCGGAACCATGTTGGGTGGCCGGAACAGGGAATGGGATGAAGTGGCTGCTGTCTCCGTGTGAGATTTCTTGCAGCCTTCGTCGTCGTCGTCGTCGCCTCTGTTGGTATCATTAGCAGTGGTGGTGGAGGGTTCATCATGTGACTTGGAATCATCTTTGAATAAATCCTCTCTGTAACGTTTTCGGGACAGATTCTCGGCCAAATCATCAGCACCGTCGGGACATTGGTTTCGATTGTTTGAAGCCAGTGTGTCGATCAGGTGATGATTCGCGTGATCAGAAACCATTATCGAATGATGTTTTTGTTGGTGATGATGGAAACCCAACAGGGCCGCGTGAGACGGATAAACAACGCTACCCGTCTCATCGTACTGGCTCTGTTGCTGCTGCTGTTGTTGATGAGCAGCAGCGAGAGCCAGTGCGCTGTGAAACGACAGCGTCTGGGCCGACGATTTCACGCCAGCGGAAATCGTAGACCCGCTGCTCCTCATCGACACGTTCAGCGTCGAGAAGTTCGCCGGGATGGTCCCAGTCCCGGTAGCCGCAATAATGGCTGGTTCAGCCTGCTGAAGCAACCATTCAATAGTCTCGCCATCAGACTTGTGTCCCAGCTCGCGGGTAAGCTGGAACACGCGGGCGGCGCAGGCAGCTGGCATGCGTATGCGTCGCCCGCGCCCGTCAACCTTCGTGTGGCGATCCTTGGTGGACCGCTTCACTGGGGCCGGTGCCGTCACCATCTGACGCTGCTGCTGGTTGGCAGCGTCGGTGGTGGTGGGACTCGAGGAGATGGCGAGGGAGGCGTCGATGGGGTCGGGGGAGGGTGGAGTGGGGTTTGGGATGAGGCCATGGAATGGGACTAAGTGATGATGGTGGTGGTGGGGTTGGACAGTGGTGGTGGGGGAGGCGGTGGTGGTGTTGGTGTTGGTGGTGAGGTTCATGTTTTTGTTTTTTTCTTTGGGCTGATTGGGTGAGGAAAAAATGGGACTCTCTTTGGATGATAGGCTGTTACATTAGTACAAATGATAAAACAAAAATCAATAGAATATGTGGTTGATGACGAGGGAGATGATGTGGTGAAATGGGTCCATGGTGTTTATTCTTTGTTTTCCTTTATTTGAATTTTTTAAGTTTTTGGATGGTGGGGTTGCTGTGCATTTGCTAGTTGGGACTGATATTTTATCTTATTTTTTCACATGTTTTCCAATGATTTGATGGTCCGACCATGGGTCGGTTTGGTGGGTAAGAAAAAATTGCTCCCCACTGTTTTCTACGTACTCACTAATGATGAATAATTAGCTTATGTATCGCATCGTAATTGTTCATACGTGTGAATAAGTTTATCATCAACATCATTAGACGATAAGCACTCGAATATCATTATCTATCATGTCCAAAAAAATTGGTTCAGCGATCAATAATTTCTTTTCCAACCATATGATCAAGTAACGACAAATTCGCCCGTTAATTGTTTGCCAGCTTAAACAAATAGAACCTACCTGGTTAGGACATGGATGAGTTCGTGTCGCTTGAACTTCAATCACTTAGACATTTTCTTAAGAGCTGTCAATCTCATTGTTCATCTAGTACTCCTCCAATGGATTTTACTGTGGTAAAATGGTGAAAAATGAAACGAGATGTGAATAATGAACATGTGGGGGGACCGGACTTCACACAAGGAGAGAGAGAGAGAGACCACTCGTGTGGTTTTCTTTGACCTTTGTGCTTTTACCTGACCTAATTTAAACCTTTTTCTCCCTCATGGAGGAATAGTGGTGATGAATCAGATTATGGGTTCATCCCAGTATGATTTGAGTAAACATTAGATAGATATTATGGTCATTCTTGATTAACCAAAGAGTTCAGTTGTTGAGAACTGATAACCCACGATGAACATCAATGAAATGGTTCAACAAATCTTTTTTATCAAGTTTTTATTAATAATTCAGATATTTTTACTATAGACAATAAATATAAATAATCAAATACACAATCTCATTCTTCGCATGAAAAATGGAGAAATGAGGTGGTTTTGATGTGATCATTGATTTCGGATCATAATGATCTAATGATGTGTTCGTTATCATGAACCCAATACAGAGATGAGGGGAGGGGCCTATACATGAAGATTGAAGAGTCTGCGAAGAGTAGAACACTGAGAACACTACTGCAGCAAGGGCAGGACACTCAACACAAACACCAGTCCTCTCTCTTTTATGATTTTTGCCCTGTTTGCAAGTGCAACTCCTCTCTTTTTCCCCCCTCCTTTTCTTATCATTAACTTTCACCTCTGTGTCACATGTGTATAGGCCTGACTCACTGTAAGTTGATTAAATGAATTAATGAGGTGTTGCAATCTTGCATATGTACAACTTTCTTCATATCCAAAAAAAAAAAAAAAAAAATTTAAGGATTGTTTATTATTATGCTTAAAACTGGAAAATATCAAAATCCTACTCTCGTTGTAAAACTTTTGCAACAAATTGACTAGACACAGTGATTTAGATAAGGATTGAATTTTGATCATTTTATTTGGTTAGCTTGTGAGAGAATGAGATGAAAGATGAGGGAGAGGATGATATAATGTGATATAAAATAAGGATAAAATTATTTTTTTGATGATAAATTTTTTTTCAAATGGGAAAATATTACAAGCATTTTGAAACTTCCCGATTAGATAAAAAATTTACAAAAATTATGGGAAAGAGAGAGTAATTAACATAGAAAATAAATAACGAAAATCAAAATCGCTCTACAAAAAAATTGTATTAAAAAAATCATGAATATTTTACTCAGATGAAACAAAAAAAAATTAAAAACTTTTTTTTTATTTTCTATATTTGTTTCACGTATTTCAAAACAAAAATAAAAATAATATCAAATACTAGCTTTGTTTCATTATTCGATAAAACGAAAAAAAGAGATAACAAACAGGTTCTTGATCTCTATGTTATTGTGTATTTTTTTAGAAGTATTATAATACATATATCAAAGGTCCAAAAAGATTGATTTAATGATAATATATTATTCCATTAATCACATGATCGTAGTTCCAATAATCGTTCCAAAAGTATCTAACAATTACTCATGTAACCTTTGAGAATAAATCCTTTCAATCATTAGAAAAATCAATTGAAGTTTTGTTTGGACAAATAAGTCATACTATGCCGTTTTAATAAATGGAACGAAAACCCTTTTCATGTAGGCATGATTTTGACAAGATAAAGTCAATGATTCCGTATGAATGGAATAAAAACAAGTTGGTGCTTCTTTTTTAATGGGAAAACCAGATTTTTCTAAGAGTTGATATTTGATCCGAATTCCCAATATTTTTGGTGATTTGGCACAGGGTGGAACCAGGAGCATCTAATTTTCTGACAAACCCAAAAAAAGGGAAAAAAATTGGAACAAGACAAAAGAAAGTAAAGGAGAAAGATTTTTTTTTTTAAAAAAAAGCATCTTTAAAATTATCTATACTTTTTGCAGTGGGACAGCTCATTCCAACCAAAAAACACCCCACAGGATCCCAACTGGACCATCATTTTATCTGCACAGTGCGTGCTTGCTCGAGTTACAGTTCACCAGAAACATGAACAAAATGGGTCTAAAACAGAAAGTTCACAATCACCGATCATGTTTATGACCAAAACATCTCAATATACTTGTTGTGATGGGGGGAGTAGCCAAAAAGACGGAGGAAGATGTAAAGGGCCGAATTGTGAATTCAAAGAAAGGACAAAACAGGTATAGGACTTGTTTGTGAAGACTTGCGCTAGGAAAAAGAGAAACTCAAGAGACCAGGGTGTCCATGTCAACTTTTGCTTTCATGTCTAGACAATTCCAAAACATAAGGTGGGAATATATTCACCAGAAGATCACCTTATCACAAGTATCTTATTAGGTTATCATGAGGTTTGTCGAGATAAACTTCGATTTTTGTAATCGTCTATCAACCCTAAACTCGTTAAATCCCAATGACTTAAAATGATTATACTCTTACTCGAACCCTTCTCCACCAGTTCGACCAATGAGGTAACTTGTGATGGAACAGGGTGGGAAAACTGGCATCCATGGTTCCATCAAGCTAGCTAGATCAGATGAGGAAAAAAGAGTGGCAGTACTACACTGCCAGAACTCAAGTCTCCATTTACCAAGTGATAGTAGTAAAGACTAATGAATAGTACCAACACTAACTACAGTACATAACTCAATGTCCATCTAGCTGTAGTTTTGGTGAAGAACTCATCGCGATCCTCATTTCAATCCCAGCCACTACACAACCCCAATAAAGCTTAACTAATCCTCGTATCACACATACAAGATTCACTAACGCCCCTCGTGTTCTACGGACAGAGAATAACACATCGAGGTAAGCGTCTTAAGAAGATATGACGACACCTTATGCCTCGACCAATGTAACAGACGGCTCACAGCGCAAAACAGCATCGTGGAACTATCCATTACTCGCTCTAAGACATCTGCAAAACAATGTTGTACGAGTGTGTTTTGGAGATTAAGGAGAAGGGAGCATTTAGTATGATATACTTGAATTCACCTCACGCCCGACCCATTTTGACAGTATCAGTTGGGTAACGTCTCAAAAATACTCTTCATGATAAAAGCTGCAAACTCACTCACTCACTCCCTTCCCCTCTCCTCTCACTAGCATCTTCACCATAGAACGTGTACATTTTCAGTCCCTACAATGCCCGCCTCATCGTAGAGGCATGTCGAAAAGCAAACTAATAACTGCCAGTGTGCTTATGAAGTTAATACTAATAATAACAGAACCGACATCAACGATGAAAAAAAAAGGTTAACTGCAGCAAATAGGAATTTGAAGGACTCGAAACAAGATGAAGGAGAGTTAGAAGTGTGACAAGAAGAGATAGAGGAGTTATCTGCTCAAAGGTCGAATGACAAGGGGTCGAGGATGTAGTAGAATTGAAAATGTATGGAGTTTATTCAGAAATTTTATGACAGCGTTTATATATGGCACACCATCTAGTAGCGTATGTTAATGGCAAACTACTTATGTACAAGGTTAATATATACATGAAATGTACAGGAAGAGAGTACCTTTCACAAGCCAATACTTGAGTTTCATACGATCTCAACAGCGAAATGCAGGAATGATCTTGAGAATGCAAACCCTTTTGGAACTGGTGCTGCTGTACACTTTGGAATCTCATTCAGCACAAGTCGATCAACAAGGTCACGAGTAGAATTCATTAGCGTTCCGTAATAAATTATCTCGACATCTTCTTAGAGGGTCTTGTTTCCTTGGTCTTCATGAGGCTGTCAGAAGAGGAGAAATGACAAGATCCTCATCCTGCATTCCAAGTTCGCCAAAGCACATTAAGGTCATGAGTCTTGAAATATAAGAGGGACGGAGTGGTAAACCAGCTTTTCCACAGGTAGTATTACTGCAATCATGTCTAACAGATAATTCGAGAATCAAGGGGGAATCAACTAATGGGAGACACTGTCCAGGATGTCTGACAGACTAACCCAAAGCTAAGATGTCTGACCAACTAACAAAAAGGTATCTAAGAAACTTGATTATGGAAAACATAAACTGGTAAAATTAAGAGTTTAAAATAGTCCAAGATAATAAGGATATCCCCATCTCATATGGTAAGACGCTCAACCAACTCCTCCAAGAATAAACAAGCTGATGCATAGCAATATCCTTTTCCTCATTCTCTTCCAGTTGGAAACACATTGTCACCATGTAATACAGGTTTAGGGGGCGCAAGCACATAAGTTGGAATGCGAAATAGAGGATGAGAAAGTAAAAAAACTTACGAGAAAGTATCTGCCACATAAAATATCGGAACTCTTGCCAATCCTGCTACTTGCCACATCTTCCTTTTGGAATTCATTAACTTATATCAAACTCAGAGCTTGTACCTGTCAAAACAAACTAGAAGACATCGGTTAAGACCAAGGCCAAAACACTTCGATGTTTTTCAGGAAAAGAACCTTGATGTTTTGAAGTAAGAAATGCATGTACGGAACATAGAACATAACTATTATTAAACAACATCAAGTTGCATAGCGAGGTAATAGAGACAATACCAGAGGAGAAAGTGTAGCCATAACTGCATAGTTCTCAAGAGGATGGAAAAAGAATATAGCCAAGACGCATGGGCTTCCTGCAATTCCATTGTTATAGTTAACGACATCTTTGCATCCAGAAGTTCAGAAAGATGCGAATAACAGATAGTCACTCTGCGTAGATCCAATGAAACTCAGGAAGAACATAAAGCACAATTAATATTACTATTCGAGGATCATCTCCATCTTTTGATTATTGTCGTATACATGCTTCGTGTCCCGCCTCATATAACTAGAAATGTCTTCATATCAACCGAAAGATGCATGATTTTTTTAGAATATGCTAAAATAATGGAATCTACACAAGAAGTTTTCACAAGTACTTGAAGTGCTAAAGCCAAATCCAGCAAAAAATGGCCAATTAGATTCAAAGAAGTCCAGCCTCTTGTCCAAACTCACTCCATACATATTCCACTTGTACCTAAATATCAAAGATATGAGAACATTTTTAAGCAAAATGATGCAGGATTCAGAAACAGAGAAAATCATCATAACCATCCAACTGAAGCATTAACACGTACTCAAAGCAGTAATAACCATACATCCAGAAGAGAAGTACAAAATTGAGCGCTTTCCCAATATGCGGTATGAAACCAGTAGCTGAAACTTGCACAAATTTCCAAAAGAAAAAGGATGTCAATATTAAACACATAAAACAGAGGAAGGATACATCAGTTCTTATTGCATTTTAGCAATGGATGGGTATATTATTGTATGAAAAAAGAGAGCATGCCAGTACAAGGGAAAGGAGAGTATAAATTAACCCAAAAAAGATTTAAAGAAAAAAAAAAAAGGAAGCAAGATTGTTTCCAAGAACAGATGTCACCTCTAAGAAGAAGAAGATAAGTAAGAGGACTGAGTAGACTTGTTCTCCTATGCTGATCATGATTCTGTTATATGAAAGAAATACAAATCAGACATGGAAAGTTACTGCCACAGGAGATGTCATTTAAAGGAAGTGCAAGACACAGAAGTCTTTCCCGTCAAAAGAATAGCAAGTGTCTGACTCGACCATCAGTAACAAAGTGGATTTCTTACCCCTCTAGACCAGCATGTGTCTCTGTATGCATAGGAATTTCTGAAGTCGAGGCTTCTTTTTCGAACTGCGGTTTGCAAGCCAGCAGGTTTGTCTTTGGCCATTGCTTCAAAACCATGTAGAGCAATGTCATCGTACCTGGACCATAAAGACAACAAAAACTTGAAAAGATATAAAATTAAATTCAAGAAACGAAAGACTAGACAAAAGAAAATTATAATAGATCTTCGAAGTACTTGGGATGTCAAACAGATATAACACCTAATAATTTGTTCCACATCATTCACAAAGTCGAAAGGTTATCCTAAGGTCAACAATGGAATCATGTTGATGCTCTCATATGCTAAGAGAGCAACAAAACTAGCCTACATAACAGCAGAGAAGGGCATTAGCGATTACCAGATAGTACTGAGAACTATGCTGAGGGCATATAATGGATAAAACCAGAAGAACTGCATCAAGCAAGAAATCTCAAAAAATCACAAATTGCACATGTCCATACAAGTAACAAACTATCAGCACTGACATAAGAGTTCATTTCCCATTTAAAAGACTGATTAAATATTAAATATTTCATTTACACCACAACATTTCCAAGGAAAAGGCAAAAGTGTTTCCAAAAGTAGAAGCTTACGTGAACAAGTCGTATCAGTACTGCACGCAATATAGAATAAGCTTTCAAGACCGAAGTAGAAGAGCATATTTCTTGAAACACAACACTTGGGCACATATCTAGTAATATCCATTGCAACATAGGGATGAAAAATGATTTAAGAACAAAGACACTGCAGAGAAATATACAGAACAATCGTGAGACCAAGTTTGGGCTGAAGAACAGCTGTGGCAGCAAACTGAAATATAACAAACGAGATGGTTGTATGATAGGACATTATTGTCATTTAAAAAATATCAACTATAAAAATGGCATCCTACTCATTTCATTTTCAAAGAAAACATAAAAATTCAATTACAAAATTGGGAAAAATATAATATTTGAATAAAAGATGTAAATAATTTAGGATAAAGATTAAATTGGAAAAAAATTTGCTACAACACAAAAAAAACTATATTATAAATGCCTTGTTGTTTATAAGAATTATTTTATTACATAAAATAGTTTTATCTCACATATTAATTATTAAGATAATTACCTATAAGGCTACTTTTTAAATATTTTTTACTCAAAAAACAACCAATTAATTTTTATTATGTAGAAGGCCACTATTCAAATTTAAAAAAAAATCAATACCAGATTTACCCTCGCTTCTTTTAGTATATACGTCTAAAAAAATACTAAATCTCTCCATCACATCATCCACCCCAGCGTCGCCTCCACCGACTTGGAACACGACGCACCAGTCATTCTTAAAAGTTTTTCAACAATTGTCGAGTTTCGTCGTCGCCATCGCTTTTGAGTCTGTCGTCGTTGTTGTCACCGTCTTCTAGTCCATTGTCATTGTCGTTGTCGTCGCCTTCCAACTTTGCAATGTTGCCATCTTCGAACTGCGTTGCCAAGGAAAAAGATGGTCGGGTATAACTCGCACCCAACACCCACGAGTACAACTGAAAGGAGACGAGGAGGCGAGGGAGTAAAACAACTCTTGAGTACAACTCGCTGTCAGGGACGAAGGTAACCCGTGGGGGTGTTGATTTGTGATGCGAGGAAGTTGTATGCCTATGTAAATTTTGATGTGTCCCTGAATATAAAGAATTATCATGGTGTACGTTATCAGATTATTAGAATTATATTCCTATGTAAAATTATTTTACCTCAATAATGAAGATATGTTGTTTTTGTCTTTTTTTTGTGAAGATTTGTTTCGTTTTTTTAATGAAGGACAAATATGTGAAAACTCCTTATGAATTTTGAGTAGTGACCCTCTACATAATAAAAATTAATTGATTGTTTTTTAGTAAAAAAGATTGAAAAAGTGGCCCCATAGGTAATTAATCAAGGAATGTAAGTCCAAATCATTATATGTAACAAAAATAATTTATACAATTTATATAAAACATTTATCGCCTAAGGAGTTTTTTTTTTTAACAAAAAATTTTATAATATAATCTTTATTCTAAATTATTTAAATTTTTTATTGAAATATTATTTTTCTTAATTTTATAATTGAATTTTATATTATTTTTTAAAATAAAATAAGTAAGATGTCATTTATTGAAACTTACAGGGGTTTGGGTGTTTCTTGTATAAACTTAAGGGGATTTTATATCCATTCCAAACTCAAGGAGATTTTGTGGTATATCCCGGAATTTTAGGGGGTCCTTTGTTCTATTTCAAATTTGAGAGGGGTTTTGTATCATTGACATAAACCTAAGGGAGACTTTCTGAAATTGAAGAATTCTTGATAAGTGTTCCTATGTAATTTTAATTACATAAAAATATTTCATTATATAATCAATTACAAGATTACTTTATCATATATAAAAGTTACATGCAAAATTCAAAATCCTAAAATTCATTATTTTTAAATCCAATATTAACTTTCCTAAGATAAAACCACTATCATGATACTTCTCCATCATTGTTGACGCCTCCACCACGATATTAATATGACATATTGATTGATAAGGTTAACGTACTAATTCCCAAAAGGTTGTCATATTGATTCCCATAGGTTGATATTCCCATCACAATCGTTACTGTCTTTCTTTATCAGGGAGAACGTCATGCAAACAGATACTGCAACCAAAAAAAAAAAAGAAATAAAAGAAAAAGCAATAATGTGAATGAAGAAGACGTATTGTGATAAAATTAGATGTACGTTTGTTTTTGGTATATTTCGAACTCCTACTTTTTTTATATTTAAGCATAACGTATAGCATATTATGAAAAATAGACGTACTATTAGTGTAGAAAAACGTCCTCTAATCTGATTCTAAAAAGAATATGTCTAGTTCTGATATCGAAGTTGAAACTAGACTACAACACTGTTTTCAAAATACATTGCCTACCTTGTTAGAGATATAACAACTAACACAACACTGCACAGTCCAAACATCTACCTTGTGTGAAATTGGAATATTCCGAGAAAAGAGGAAATACAGCAAAAGATTATGAACCAAGAATAGAAACATGGATGAGGCAGAGATAGGAAGTCAACATACATAGAAGTCAGCTTATCATCCAAGCGAAGGTAATCATATTCTCCCTTTCTCATATTTTATTGCTGGATGTGTTTCTACTGTCTCCTCAATTAACCCCCAAGGGACTCCATGTCGTGCAAAAAAAAAAAAAAAAGAATGAAACCCACATAAGTTGTGGCACCCAAAATCAAGGAAGAACATTAATAAATGTCAAGGTAACATAAATTGCCCTACGAACATAAATTGTCATTGTAAATCAAATCAGCTCCATTCAAGCTTTCTACCTTTGAGTAAGGGCTGTTTGCAAATCTTTCTTGTCTTTGCTAGCAAAGTCCCGCCCGCAGTCGCCACCGAAACACCCTGAAAAGGACACTGATACCTTTGAGATGTTGTCGTGCATTTCTACATCTTCTTCATTCATGGTTTAAAAAAATAGTAAGAAGAGATGTGGAATCGAGATCATGTTTTTGAGATGTGAAAAACAATATTTTTTATATAAAAAAAATAAGAAAGAGAGTTACAAATCAGGAAAACGGATTTGATTTGAAAAAAATAAAATGAAAATTAGTGGGGTATTTCGATGTAGAAAATAAAAAAGATAATAGTTATTAATTATTATTTTTTTGATTAAGTGATACCTTCGGATAATTTTTGTTAAACATCGAATACATAAATGTTGTTAGTGGCATACTTCCGTTAACCTATCACATGTAAAATGTCTCTATAATTGTAATAGTTTGTTTGTTAAATACCGCACGAATGGAGTTACCTATTTTTCTAAACCACCAAATGTCAGTAGCATTCTTTCATTAAAAATTATTACAACAAATCGCAAAGGTATTTTTGTAAGGTTACCCTCTATGTGATGGTCCTTTTCCCAATTACCTTAGTCAAGGGACACAATTATTTCGTTTAGTCCATGTGTCAACTGTTGAGCAGCTCAAATTTAGACTTCGACAAAGTCGTTGAAAACTTTAAAATTATAATTAATTGATTCGATATATATATTTATATATGTGTTGAATAAAAAAAAAATATCCAATTTATCCTTATGAGCATATGAGAGAAAAAGTTTAGAAAAAAAGAAAAGAAAAATAATAATGGATGTGTTGATATGATATAAAATAGGGTTAATTTGATATTTTTATAAATTAATAAATAAAAAAATATTATAATTTGAATAAAATAATGAAAAAATATTATAATTTGAATAAGATGAAGAAAATAATATGTTATATTTTTTACATTTAAAACAAGCTTGATTTATTATCTAGAACATAGTTAGCGTGTGTGCGAAAAGAAAAAAATGTTCTCTTCCTATATTGAAAGAGAAAAAACAATTTTAAAAAATGTTCTCTTCCTCAATTGAATGGGAAAAAAACAATTTTTTATATGTTCATAGAAACAAATCATTTTGACCGTTTTACCCTCGTTTCCAAGTGGTGGATCTATTTTTTCATCGCTGGTTTATTCTTCTTCCATATATGCGCTGATGAAGTTAGGTGCTCATTGATCAGTACCCTTCGTCCTAACAAGCCAGCATTCTGGTTGTTTTTTTTTTTCATCACATGCCAACACCATTATTATATCCTTCTATGGATTTAGAGTTTTATTATGTCCTATGGATTTAGAGTACTATTATGTCCTTCTATCGATTTGGAGTACATTAGTTAGTACATTTCAGATTACGAATGAAACCATGGACCATTAAATGAAACTTATATTAGAAAACTCTCATAATTCCTCCATTTATAGGCCACTAAAAAAACACTACGAAAATCCACCAAGAAACATGAGAACAACAAAAAATGTTAACACGGAGCAACAATCAACCTCTTGACCTCGACAGTGAGAAGAATAATCAAGATCTTACAACCGATATGAATTTGAATATTTCCTTTCTTTTTATAATATATGTAACATTATACAGTAACCACTGTTAGTAAGTTACTCTAGATTGATCAAAACATGAACAAAATAAGAAAACGTGGAATGATAAACTTAGTAAAGACGAGGTAACCCTCTATCCTTAAAACAGCATTGTTTCGTCATGATGTTATCGGTTACTGATAATCTGTCTCTCAAGATATAACGACTAAATAAAACATCTTCGAACTGGAACACACCAAACTCGAAGGAACGTCGTACCATTTTGGTGTTTTGAACTCTCTAGGACTGGACTCAGACACTGAATGCAAAAGATAATGGATGTCAAAGAAGAGGAATACAGGGATTGAGGGAGATTCAGTGTATTTGTGGGTGTGTTCCGCAGCTCCAGAAATACTGATATTTATATAGCTGTAGGAGGAGTTCTCCACTCTACCCACCACTATTTTGACTGGGCTTCTAGATTGGGGTTGGACTGTCAACTAGTAAAAAATAATAATTTATTGGTTGGGCCAACCCACATTCAAACCGAACCAGGACGGAGCGCATGCACGTGTGTCTTGAACAATCCCTTGGGATTCCAACCCCTTTTTCATCCTTAAGGTAGCGTTTTGGATTAGTGGAATGATTTGAGAAAGAAATGGAATAAAGAATGAAATGGAATGAAATATTGCAGTTTTGTATTTGTTCGTTTGGTTGATATTTTGGGTTAGAATGAAAAGTTTTAATAGTTTCACCAAAATACTTTTATAAAGACACAATTCAAAAAAATAAATAAATAATTTGCCATCATAACCATGACTTAACATTTATGTTAATTTAACTCTTTTTTTTAATTAATTGAATAATTATACTTTCAAACAATTTCATTTTCATGATGATTATGCTTTAATTAATTTAATATGTGATTAATTAATTAGTTTTTTGATATTTAAATCAAATTAAATATGATAAAATACCAATACAACACATTCACTCTTCCTCCACAACAACATCATAAACTATCAATTTTAGATATTAATATTTTATTTATCCGAAATCGGTTATTAGAAATTAAACATATTACATTCATCTATTTCAAACATAGTTTACAAAAAAAATCTGAAATTATAATATTTTGATAGCGGAAACATACATAAAATACAGTACAAAGTTGATCGATTTTTAATAATTACATTATTTATTACACATTTTGATGTGTTATTTTTTGTATATAAATGATATGATATGAATTTTATTTCGATTCAGTGTTATAATTTGTACCTTATATTATTTTGATGTTTCATGATAAATGTAAAAAAAATATTATTTGATTATCCCGCGAATAATTTATAACGTCGTGAATTTTTTTCACGTGATCGTTCGTTATCAATATTATGAAACAAAGAAAATAATAACTTTTGAATTCTATTTAATAAGGTATCAAGTTTGTTGCTGTTTGTCGTCAAGTTGTCACGCTCAATGTGTTTTCGAATTAGCTCGGATCACAAGTCGTTGAAAGATGAGCAGGTTATCAACCTCATATCAATTGAGCGACGAAAACTTCGATTTTTTTAAACATGATCTTAAGTTTGAGATCTCATAAAATACTCAACATAATCTTTCTCCACACCAATTGTTTGTTGAAACATACTAGCGCCACGCAAATAATCTTCTGGACTACATCAATTACGAAAAGTCCAATATATAGAAGTACCAGAACTCGTGGTTTTCTATAAGCGATTAAATCTCAAAAGTTGCAATTAGACTATTTTCTTAACAAAACCACATTTGGATTCTACAATCTGTTTTAGGACCATCTGTATCTTCAAACCCAAATCAACACGAAGATTTCCCCTAATCTACCACTTAACTATCCATAATTCAATACTACTGTTCCATCCGTTTCATAAAAATATTTTATAAAAATATTTTTATATATTTTTCGTAATATATATTAGATTAGATTGAAATATATAATTTATTTAATTATTATTATTTTATAATAGATTTATCAAAAAATTTATTATATATATATATATATCAATTTTTATATAAGTATATATGTTAAATTAATTTATTGTATTCTCGATGAATGGGAGGGAGTGAAACAAAATCATCTCACATTAAATAAAAAAAGAAGAGAAAAAAATCACTAAAAAAGATCAAAGGAAGGAAACGCCGTGGACTTCCCCTTCATCCCTCTTCTTCGTCTACTCACCTTCTCTCTATACCGCTCTCTCTCTCTCTACTTTCTCTACTCAACTCTCTTCCCCTCTCCCCTCCTCGATCCATCGATTCCTCGCTTCTCAATCCCCAAATCCATCGATTTAGTTGCTTTTGTTTTGTTGCTGTTTTTGCTCGATGTGTTGCGAAATCGAGCGATCAGTGATTCCAAGTAGTTTCAATCGAGTGAATTTGTGTTCTCTGTGTTTTGCGGTGTTTTTTGTTGTGTGATTGGGTGGTGAAGTGTGGTGATGTCGGAATCGGTGGCGGCGGCGACGGCGACGGCGACGGATGCGGGATGGGATGGATACAAGGGGATGTCGTCGGACAACATCAAGGGTTTGGTGCTGGCGTTGTCGTCGAGCTTCTTTATCGGTGCGAGCTTTATCGTGAAGAAGAAGGGGTTGAAAAAGGCCGGAGCGTCGGGGGTGAGAGCAGGTAGTGATTCGATGTGGTCGGCATTGGAATCGGTTGTGTTTAGAACGTGATCGGTGTTGGTTTGATGTAGATTAGATTTTGCTTGTATGTGTATAGTGAATCGTTTTAGGTGCATTAGTTGTAGAATGCTTCTGGTTGATTTGCTCGATGTGTATTACAACTTTAGCTACCGTTGCAATCATGAGATGCAGATTTTGAGGAGATATATCGCTTTGTGTAGGCCATCGGATCGGAGGTTGTTGGAATCGGAATCGGTTGTTTCTTGTTTAGTTTGGTGGACTATCGGAGTCTCTTTTGATGTAGGTTAGGTTTTGTTGGTAGTTGTGTGTTAGTGGTAGATTGTTTTAGGTGCATTAGTTGTAGAATGCTTCTGGTTGATTTGCTCGATGTGTATTACAACTTTAGCTACCGTTGCAATCATGAGATGCAGATTTTGAGTAGATATATCGCTTTGTGTAGGCCATCGGATCGGAGGTTGTTGGAATCGGAATCGGTTGTTTCTTGCTTAGTTTGGTGGACTATCGGAGTCTCTTTTGATGTAGGTTAGGTTTTGTTGGTAGTTGTGTGTTAGTGGTAGATTGTTTTAGGTGCATTAGTTGTAGAATGCTTCTGGTTGATTTGCTCGATGTGTATTACAACTTTAGCTACCGTTGCAATCATGAGATGCAGATTTTGAGGAGATATATCGCTTTGTGTAGGCCATCGGATCGGAGGTTGTTGGAATCGGAATCGGTTGTTTCTTGCTTAGTTTGGTGGACTATCGGAGTCTCTTTTGATGTAGGTTAGGTTTTGTTGGTAGTTGTGTGTTAGTGGTAGATTGTGTTAGGTGCATTACTTGTGTAGAATTGATGTAGATTGTCTGAAATAAATCGGGACTTCGTTGACAGCTGTGGCAATCCAAAATGCATTTTGAGGAGGCTTATCACTTTGTTGAGGCGATTATAAGTTTTGAGAGATCATAGATGTTGGTTTATGTGACTTCAGGTATAATTGGAATTGAACTAATTTCTGAATGAGGTTGTTTGATTGTTTCGTGATTTTTTGAAAACTTTTGACGGTGGTTGTTATCTTTTACTCGGACAGTTATTGCTATTGATTTGTGACTTAGTTGTGGTTATCTCTTGATGTCATAGTCAGCTAGGTTTTGTTCAGGTTGATCAATTCGCTTTCGGATCAAGCGTTATGTTTAGTGTTGGCACATTTTTAAGAGTGCTTCTGTGGAGAGTAAAGGCATCATGTTGGGATCACAGGAACAGTTTCTTTTATGGTTCCATCTGAGAGCTGTCAGCGACAACGACCAACTCGTGAGAACTTGTTTGTTTGAGCCAGGAACAAGTATCAATAAGTTAATATACCGTACCATATGCGTTCTATGGGGAATGCTTTGCTTGGTTCTATCTGCATTGGAGTCCCTACGCTACACATCTTCAATATTTTCGCCTGTTGGAAGATACCTAATATGCGTAAATCATAATGACTGCTTGGGTTTAATGCCTAGTCTATTTGGCAAAAACCAATTATTATCTTGAGAGAAGCTGTTAAAAGCATTAACCTCTCTTCGGTTGAGTGAAATCTTTGATGATAAGCGGCATCATGTTCGATGCTCTATGAAGCCAATGATTAATGTTCTATATGGAGTATATCCAGAAACTTTTGGTTATTATAGCATTCACAAGGTAAGCGGCATCAAGAGGAAGAGGAACTTGTAGAATCTAAGTTATGTGAAACCCTTGAAGGTTCTTTTCGAAAACTTCAACTTTAGACTCAAAGATTGAGTAATGGTTCCGGCTTGTATTGGACAGGATAAAGGATGATAGTAGTCAGCAATGACATAGGAGGATGGACTTTCTTATTAGTAGTATCTCTGCTGTTTAAGATCCATCTACTAAGTATATAGTCATTAGTTCACAAAGGGTGATAAAAGGATGTTTGTTCAAGATTAGCATATTGAGACTTGCATTGTTTGAGCTCCATCTGCTAAGGAAAATTGTTAGCCAATATGGTTTGACGGTGTGAAATAATGAGTTGTGAAATAGATGGCTGTGTAGCAATTACATATGTGATCTATTCATTTGGATTCTTCTCTTCATCTTTCGTAAACTATACTATGGAAAAGAAAAGAAACAAACACCGATATGAGATTAACACGTACAAACAATCCAGATCTGGTTTCCATGAGGGGCTTGCATTCTTTTTACTTGTTTGCATCTCGAGATCTTGCTGACTTAGCTTCTGCAGAAATATTCTGGTGTTGACTATTTTTAGGATTCAAACTGACTAGTTTGGTTTTTTGCTGCAGGGGTTGGAGGTTATTCCTATTTATATGAACCGCTTTGGTGGGTAGGCATGATTACAAGTGAGTCGATTGATACTTTTGCTTTTAACCTAAGCATAATTTAGAAAAGTCCCGTCTTTGCCATTCACACCTATGTTTCAATCCTCATAAGCAAGATATTTTGTCTGGAATTTTGTAAAGCTCTGGTTATTATGAGCTGCATTATCTGAGTATCACCTGTGCTTGAGTTGGATCTCTACAAATTCGAATTTAGAATGAGAGAAAAAATATCTTTCTCTACGTCAATATGTGTTTCTTCCCCAAGGCGAGTACATGATGTTACGATCTGCAAGTTAGATTCTTAGACTAGGTGGTCCTTATTTATGAGT
>LIEC01010697.1:19141-43478 GCA_001925005.1 Drosera capensis
CCATGGAATGGGACTATGTGGTGGTGTTGGTGGGGGGGTTGGGCAGTGGTGGTGGGGGAGGTGGTGGTGTCAGCGGTGGTGTTGGTGATGAGGTTCATGCTTTTTTGGGACTGATTCGGTGACGAAAAAATGGGGCTGTTCTCTTTGAATGATAGGCTGTTTGATCAGTAACATATGATTAAAAAATCAATAGAATATATTTTGTTAATGATGAGAGAGATGATGTGGTGAAATGGGTCCATGGTTTTTATTCTTTGTTTTTCTTTATTTGAATTTTTGAAGTTTTTGGATGGTGGGGTTGCCGTGGCTTTGCTAGTTGGGACTGATATATTTTATCTTTATTTTTTCACATGTTTTCCAATGATTTGATGGTCCGACCATGAGTCGGTTTGGTGGGCAGGGAAAAATTGCTCCCCACTATTGTTTCCTACGTACCCACTAATGATGAATAAGTAGCTTGTGTATCTCGCAATTGATGATACATGTTAATAAGTTTATCTAAGAACATCATTAGACGATAAGCACTCGATTGTCATTTTCTCTCATATCAGAAAAAATTGGTTTAGTAATCACCAATCTGATTTAGCAGCTTAAACTAAAGAACATACAGTCTAAGAGAGTTACTAATCACTCCCCCCTTCACTCTTACAGGGAGTTGAGATAAAAAGGGTGATTAGCAGTTTACCGTGGTCTGATGGATGGGTTCATGTCGCTTGAACTTCTATCCTTTTGACATTTTTTTTTAAGAGCTGTCAATCTCATTGTCCATCTAGTACTCCTCTCCTCCCAGGGATTTTTACTGTGGTAAAATGGTGAATAATGAGCAAGTGGGGGACCGGACTTCACACAAGGAGAGAGAGACCATCCGTGTGAACTACGGTGTGGTTTTCTTTGTGTGGTGCGTGAGGACTGTTACAAATGGCCTTTGTGCTTTGACCTAACCTAATATAGACCTCTTTCTCCCTCGTGGAGGAATAGTGGCGATGATGGTTAATTTCATCCCAACATGCTTTTTCCTTCTTGCTTGGAGTTTACATGATTCAGTGGACACTAAAGGGAAGATTATGTTCATGCTTGATTAACCAAAGAGTACATTGTTGAGAACTGAGAAGAACCGACGATGACGGAAGAAGATTTAGTAACCCTTTCTTCTAGTCATTGATATAACAACAATCCACATGTTTTCATTATGGATAGGATTCGAGAAGAGTTAAATGTATATCTTATCCTTATTATGAATGATATAGAGATAATTTGACAAGGTGATTTTTATTTGATAATTCTCCCTCTGTTTCATGAAATTACAATAAAATATTATTTTTATATGTATTTTCATTAATTTTATCTTATCATTAACAACATAAAAATAAAAATTCTTTTAGTCCAAATTATATTACACAATAAGAATTATCATTAGTGTTTTATGAAAATTTTTTTAAAAAATATCATTTGATCATTCTACAAAACATATTAAAGTTCACATCGACATATGTGCATAGTCAATTCATTGTAATTTTTATGGGACGAAGTAAATATTGATTTAGAACATTCATATCATATGCCGTAAACTTTTTTTTTTCTATTTTTATTATTCAATACATTCCATTACAACCTATTTATATCCCATTATATCTATAAAAATACAATATGGTATACTACTACTCATCATTTGAAGAGTTATTGTTCATTTTTTCCTCACCTTACAATTTCTACACACATCAACACAAGTTTTTAATATCAATCCCTATTTTTCTCAACTATTCTCTCCGTCTCATTCATATTGAGACTTTTTTTTTTGTTAATCAGTCCCATTCAAATTATAATCTTTTCTTATTTATCAATTTTTTTAATACAAAAATATCAAATTAACATTATTTTATATCACATCAACCCATCTATCATCCTTTTTTTTTCTTCTTTTCCTCACTCTTTTATTTCACACTCATAAATATAATAAAATTATCATTTATTATTAATTCAACACATATATATCCTATATTAACATATATAATGTGAATATTCGAATACTGATTTTTGATAATTATGATCTATCCAATATTGATTTTGGATAATTATGTCTTAATCATTACCTCCAATGAAGGGGGGGGGGCCGATGTATGAAGAGCCTGCAAAGAGTAGAGCGCTGAAACTACTGCAACAAGAGCAGCACCAAAACCACTCAAAATCATGCACCCGACACTCAACACAAACACCAGGCTTCTCTCCTTTATGACTTTTGCCCTCTTTGGGTACATAGCTAGCTTGCATGTGCAACTCCTTTTTTGCCCTCCTTTTCTTATCATTAATTTTCTCCTTTATGTCACATGTGTAGGTCTGACTCGCTGTAAGTTGATTAAATGAATTTATGGGTTGTTGAAGTCTTGCATATGTAGAACAGAAAGAAGAAAGTTTTCGAAGATATTTAGATATTTGATATTATTATTTAAAATTGAAAAAATCAAAATATATAACAAAAATAAAAAATAAATAACGAAAATCAAATCATTTTACAATTTTTTTTTCTCTATTTCATCTATTTAAAAAAATAAAAAAGATATCAAACAGTTTGTATCAACAATTAGTGAAACGAAAATAAAAAACAAAAAACATAAATGATATTATCTCCATTTCAAAATTATTGCAACATTTTGTCAAAACGATATCTTTCAAATTGTTTACAACGTTTTCGTATTTGAAAAGTATTGGTTTGAAATTAAAAAATATGAAATGAGAAAAATTATGTGGTTAAAAATTTTAAAAAAAATAAATCTAATTTTACGTGTATAAAATGAATGTTACGATTGTATTGAGATGAAGGAAGTACCAATCAGGCCCTCAGGCCCTATGTTATTGTTTTTTTAAAAAAATATATATAGTATATTTATCAAAGGTCCAAAAAGATTGATTTAATGATAATACATTGTTCCATTAATCACATGATCATAGTTCCAATAATCGTTCCAAAAGTATCTAACAATTACTCAAGTAACTTTTGACAATAAATCCTTTCAATCATTAGAAAAATAAATCAAGTCTTGTTTGTATAAAGGTAATTGCTATTCATCCCCTGTATCTCATCCCTCCACACAAATAAACAAAAATAGAAAAAAAAATAATGAAAGGGTGGAGGGTGATTATCACCCCTCTTTGGACAAATGAGTCATACTCTGCCGTTTTGATAAATGGAACGAAAAGACCTTTTCATGTAGGCATGATTTTGACAACATAAAGTCAATGATTCCATATGAATGGAATAAAACAAGTTGGTGCTTCTTTTTAATGGGAAAAGCAGATTTTTCTTTGATTTCTCCAAGAGTTGATATTTGATCCAAATTCACAATATCTTTGGTGCTCTGGCACAGGGTGGAACAAGGAGCATCTAATTTTCTGACAAAACCATAAAAAAGGAAAAAAAAAGGAGTAAAACAAAAGAAAGTAAAGGAGAAAGAAGATTTAAAAAAAAAGAGCATCTTTAAAATTATCTATACTTTTTGCAGTGGGACAGCTCATTCCAACCAAAACCACCCCACAGGACCCCAACTGGACCATCATTTTATCTGCACAGTGCGTGCTTGCTCGAGTTACAGTGCACTAGAAACATTAACAAAACGGGTCCAAAAGGAGTATGATTCGAGCGATGATTACTTAGTCACGAGGTATAAGAATAAGATTAATTACATCTAACTCTCGACGGATCATGTTCACGACGAAAACATCTTAACATTTGTAATGATGCGGGTAGTAGCCAAAGACGGAGGAAGATGTCAAGGGCTGAATTGTGAATTCAAACAAAAACAAGGACAAAACAGGTATAGGACTTGTCTGTGAAGATTGCGCAAGGAAAAAGAGGAACTCAATAAACAGGATGTCCATGTCAACTTTTTGCTTTCATGCCTAGACAATTCCAAAACATTGGGTGGGAATATATTCACCAGAGGATCACCTTATCACAAGCATCTCATTTCTTAAATGAAAAATCAAACCTTGCCCCACTGGGGTGATGCAAGATCCCAAATGACACTACCTTGCAAAGTTCTCATCGGGACGTTTGTCGACATAAACTTCTAACTTTTCTCATCGCCTATCAACCCTAAACTCGATCGATCCCAAATGATAGTAATAAAGACTTATGAATAGTACTGGCAGTACTACACGGCCAGAATTCAAGTCTCCGTTCACCAAATGATAGTAATAAAGACTAATGAATAGTACCAACACTAACTACAGTACATAACTCGATGTCCATCTAGCTATAGTTTTGGTGAAGAACTCATTGCGGTCCTCATTTCAATCCCAGCCACTACACAACCCGCATAAAGCTTAAGTAATCGCCGTATCACACATACAAGATTCGCTAACGCTCCTCGTGCCCTACGGACAGGGAATAACATATCGAGGTAAGCATCTTGAGAAGATATGACGACACCTTATGCCTCGACCAGTGTAACAGACGGCTCATAGCGCAAATCAGTGTCGTGGAACTATCCATTTACTCGCTCTAAGACCTCTGCAAATCAATGTTGTATGAGTATGTTTTGGAGTTTAAGAAGATGGGAGCATTTAGTGTGATACTTGAATTCACCTCACGCCCGACCCATTTTGACAGTATCAGTTGGGTAACGTCTCAAAAAAACCTCTTCATGATAAAAGCTGCAAACTCCCTCCCTCCCCCTCTCCTCTCATTGCTTCCTCACCATAGCAAGTGTTCACTTTAAGTTCCTACTAGACCCGCCTCATCGTAGAGGCATGTCGAAAAGCTAACTAGTAACCACTGCTAATGTACTTATGAAGTTAATAATAGTAACAGAAACGACATCAACAATGAAAAAAAAAAGGTTAATTAAAGCAAATAGGGATTTGAAGGACTCGAAACAAGGAGAGTTAGAAGTGTGACACGAAGAGATGGAGGAGTTATCGGCTCAAACGTCGAATGACAAGGGGTCGAGGATGTAGTAGAATTTCTATGGAGTTTATTCAGAAATTTTATGAAGCGTTTATATATGGCACACCATCTAGTAGTGTATGTTAATGGCAAACTACTTATCTACAAGGTTAATACATGCATGAAATGTACAGGAAGAGAGTACCTATCACAAGCCAACACTTGAGTTGCAGACGATCCCAACAGCGAAATGCAGGAATGATCTTGAGAATGCAAACCCTGTTGGAACTGGTGCTGCTGTACACTTGGAATCCCATTCAGCACGAGTCGATCAACAAGGGTCATGAGTAGGATCCATTAGCATTCCGCAACAATTAATCTCGATATCTTCTTAGAGGGTCTTGTTTCCTTGGTCTTGATGAGGCCGTCGGAAGGGGAGAAATGACAAGATCCTCATCCTGCATTCCAAGTTCGCCAAAGCACATTGAGGTCATGAGTCTTGAAATATAAGAGGGATGGAGTGGTAAACCAGCTTTTCACAGGTAGTATTACTGCAATCATGTCTAACAAACAATTCGAGAATCAAGGGGGAATCAACTAATGGGAGACACTGTCCAAGATGTCTGTCAGACTAACCCAAATCTATGATGTCTGACCAACTAACAAAAAGGTATCTAAGAAACTTGATTATGGAAAACATAAACCTGTTCTGGTAAAATTAAGAGTAAAAAATAGTCCAAGATGAACATAAACGTAAAACCTCTATTTGTAGTAGAAAACACTGCCACACCGTAAGTGTGTTAAGACATATCAGCCAACATCAATCTTTGGTGACAAATTCAGCTGTAGACAAGCTACTGGTGCATAGCAACATCCTTTTCTTCATTCTCTCAGTTGGAAACACTTTAATTGTTACCATGTAATACAGGTTAAGGGGGCGCAAGCACATAAGTTGGAAGATGAGAAATAGAAGATGAGAAAGTAAAAAGCTTACGAGAAAGTATCTGCAACATAAAATATCGGAACTCTTCCCAATCCTGCTCCTTGCCACATCTTCCTTTTGGAATTCATAACTTTATCAAACCCAGAGCTTGTAGCTGTCAAAACAAACTAGAAGACATCGGTTAAGACCAAGGTCAAAACACTTCAATGTTTTTCAGGAAAAGAACCTTGATTTTTTGAAGTAAGAAATGTATGTATGGAACATAAAACATAACTATTACTATTAAACAACATCAAGTTGCATAGCGAGGTAATAGAGATCATACCAGAGGAAAAAGTGTAGCCATAACTGCATAGCTCTCAAGAGGAGGGAAAAAGAATATAGCCAAGACACATGGGCTTCCTGCAATTCCATTGTTATAGTTAGCGACATCTTTACATCTAGAAGTTCAGAAAGATGCAAATAACAGATAGTCACTCTGCAAAGATCCAATAACATAAAACACAATTCATATTACTATTCGAGGATCATCTCCATCTTTTGATTATTATCGTATACATGCTTCGTGTCCCACCTCATATATCTAGAAATGTCTTGATATCCACCGAAAGATGCATGATTTTTTTAGAGCATGCTAAAACAATGGAATCTACACAAGAAGTTTTCACAAGTACTTGAAGTGCTAAAGATCGATTCTGTTCATCAATAATGAGCTCAAGAATATTGATCAAACCTTTCAAAGTGAAAAGAACTCCCAACATCTAGGATAATTGGATCAGCATAATAAACCATGGTAATTCTACAGCAGCTCAGAGCTCTTAACATGAACAGGAAAAAAATAGTTCGAGGTGGCAGGGGACAAGGAGTGAGGAACAGAGTACAGAGTACAGAGAGAGAAGCTATACCAAATCCAGCAAAAAATGGCCAATTAGATTCAAAGAAGTCCAGCCTCTTGTCCAAACTCACTCCATACATATTCCACTTGTACCTAAATATCAAAGATATGAGAACATTTTTAAGCAAAATGATCACATGCAGGATTCAGAAACAGAGAAAATCATCATAACCATCCAACTGAAGCATTAACACGTACTCAAAGCAGTAATAAGCATACATCCAGGAAAGAAGTACAAAATTGAGTGCCTTCCCAATATACGGTATGAAACCAGTAGCTGAAACCTGCACAAATTTCAAAAGAAAAAGGATGTTAATATTAAACACATAAAACAGAGGAAGGATACATAAGTTCTTATTGCAGTGGATGGGGTATATTATCGTATGAAAAAAGAGAGGATGCCAGTACAAAGAAAAAAAGAAAAAAAGGAAGCAAGATTGTTTCCAAGAACAGATATCACCTCCAAGAAGAAGAAGCTAAGTAAGAGGACTGAGTAGACTTGTTCTCCTATGCTGATCATGATTCTGTTATATGAAAGAAATACAAATCAGACATGGAAAGTTACTGCCACAGGAGATGTCATTAAAAGGAAGTGCAGAACACAAAAGAAGTCTTTCCCGTCAAAAGAATAGCATGTGTCTGACTCAACTCATCAGTAAGAAAGTGGAGTTCTTACCCCTCTAGACCAGCAGGTTTCTCTGTATGCATAGGATTTTTTGAAGTCGAGGCTTCTTTTCCAACTGCAGTTTGCAAGCCAGCAGGTTTGTCTTTGGCCATTGCTTCAAAACCATGTCGAGCAATGTCATTGTACCTGGACACTCGAAGAGATATACAAATAAATTCAAGAAATGAAAGACTAGACATAAGAAAATTATAATAGATCTTCGGAGTACTTGGGATGTCAAACAGATAACCCCTAATTATTTGTTCCGCATCATTCACAAAGTCGAGGGCTTATCCTAAGGTCAACAATAGAAACATGGTGGTGTTCTCATATGCAAAGAGAGCAACAAAACCAGCCTACATACCATCAGAGAAGGGCATTAGCGATTACCAGATAGTGCTAAGAACTATGCTGAAGGCATACAATGGATAAAACCAGAAGAACTGCATCAAGCAAGAAAACATAAATTAATTTTCAGACATAAACCTAGCATCAAAAGACAAATCCCCAAAATCACGAATTGCACATGTCCATACAAGCAACAAACTATCAGCACTGACATAAGAGTTCATTTCCCATTCAAAAGACGAAAAGATTAAATATTTCATTTACACCATAACATTTCCAAGGAAAAGGCAAAAGCGTTTCCAAAAGTAGAAGCTTACGTGAACAAGTCGTATCAGTACTGCACGCAATATAGAATAAGCTTTCAAGACCGAAGTAGAAGAGCATATTTCTTGAAACTCAACACTTGGGCACATATCTGGTAATATCCATTGCAACATAGGGATGACAAATGATTTAAGAACAAAGACACTGCAGAAGAAATACAAAACAATCGTGAGACGAAGTTTGTGCCGAAGAACAGATCTGTGGCAGAAAATTGAAATTCAGCAAGTCCAATGGTCAAATTTGCCTCAACAACTAACTCAAAGAAAGCCACGAGTCACAACAATATAAGATTCTATCTTTCACTTAGCAATTTACAGGTGTATTAAACCTTTGGGTTCCAACTCAAAACCAATTAGCAAAGGATCTAATACGTAATTGTTTTGAGTTCCCGAATTCTAATGTGTGTATTACATTCTCAATAAAGTGATTAATTTTGAATGAGAGAACTAACATCCTGCTGAGATGTCACATTCCTCTCCAAGGTCTCGAGTTCAAGTATTGTGAAAAAATCTTCTTACATGGGCACAACGAGACCTTTGCCCCCATCGTGAGTCCATCCTGACCTCGAATCCACAAACAAATATTTCAATTGAACACGAGAAACCGCCCAATGTATCAACTAAACAGCCCTAATTTCTAACAATAACCTCCAACATCAACCCTAAAATTCCAACCCAAACACCGAAATCGACAATACAACATCATTTAGCATGATCCAAGCATATCATATCCATCTTCGATTACAATCAACCGCACAGATTCATCACCAAAACTTACTTTCTCTTTTTCACTATACTCAAAACTATCTTCGACTAAAAAGATTAGAATGAATATTCAGAGTCCAATATACCTGCCCAGGAAGATTAATCCGTTGAGAAGAAAACACTGTCCGGTTCTCACGAGAAGCCGCCGCGACCTGTGGCAGAGAATCACGACTCTGTGGAGACAGCAGGCGTCTCTGAACCCTTCCAGCCACAGCATCAACCCTCGCTTCACCTTCGATGATATCATCGATGGTGGTGGCGATGGAGAGGAAGTGGTGGCCGGCGTCGTCGTCGCCGTCTAGATGATGTGGGGGGGGGATCGGTGTAGGAGACAGAGAGGGGAGAGAGAGATGCCGTGGAGTGTTGTGCACTGTTGCCTCGTTATTCGGGTTGGATTCTCCAAATTTGTTTCCGAGGAAGATATACTCGCTCTCTCCCCATTTATTTTACATCGGTTTCCATATTATATATATATATATATTTATTTATTTAAAATTTATCATAATATATTAATTATTATGAAAATTACATAATTCATATAATATATGTTACGAAACGATCCGGTGTGATTTAATATGAAAACGATATTTATATATATATATATAATAATATAAAATATATGTTCTGTTCGTCTCAAATTAATTGAAATTTTTTTATTCAGTCACAAAACCAATAAAATATTTTCATTTTTGATAATTTTTAATATAAAAAAAATATCAAATTAATCTTATTATTATAATATATTTAGTTACTCCTCTCACAATTAATACATAATCAATATTATTCCCATAATCTCATAAAAAATATAATATATATTTTTTTGTATTATTTTATATATATAAAAATAAATTTCATTTTTATATTAAATTAATCGTCCTATAACATATATTAGATTGAAATATGTAATTTACTCAAATCAATCATTATGTTTCATGATAAATTTATCAAAAATTTAGTTTAATTATTACGATATATGTGTCAAACTTTATATCAATATAAATATTAAATTAATATATTATGTTTTTTCGAAAGTAAAACAAAATCATCCACAAATAGAGAAAGAATAGAAAAAAATCAGTAAAAAAAATCATAGGAAAGAAAAGCGTGGACTTGCTTCAACCCTTTCTTCATCTACCACTTTCTCTCTCTACACTCCTACTCAACTCTCTTCTCCTCTCCTCTCCTCGATCCATCGATTCCTCGCTTCTCAATCCCCAAATCCATCGTTTCAGTTGCTTTTGTTGCTGTTTTTGCTCGATGTTGTTGCGAAATCGAGCGATCAGTGATTCCAAGTAGTTTCAATCGAGTGAATTCTGTGTTCTCTGTGTTTTGCGGTGTTGTTTGTTGTGTGATTGTGTGGTGATGTCGGAATCTGTGGCGGCGTCGGCGGATGCGGGATGGGATAGATACAAGGGGATGTCGTCGGACAACATCAAGGGTTTGGTGCTGGCGTTGTCGTCGAGCTTCTTTATCGGTGCGAGCTTTATCGTGAAGAAGAAGGGGTTGAAAAAGGCCGGAGCGTTGGGGGTGAGAGCAGGTAGTGATTAGATGTGGTCGGAGTTGGAACTGGTTGTGTTTGGAACGTGATCGGTGTAGATTAGGTTTTTCTGGTATGGGCATAGTGAATCGTTTTAGGCGCATTAGTTGTAGAATGCTTCTGGTTGATTCGTTCGTTGTGGATTGCAACTTTAGCTACCGTTGCAATCATGAGATGCAGATTTTGAGGAGATATATCTTTGTGTAGGCAATCGGATCGGAGGTAGTTGGAATCGGAATCGGTTGTTTCTTGCTTAGTTTGGTGGATTATCGGAGTCGCTTTTGATGTAGGTTAGGTTTTGTTGGTAGCTGTGTGTTAGTGGTAGATTGTTTTAGGTGCATTACTAGTGTAGAATTGATGTAGATTGTCTGATATAAATCAGGACTTCGTTGACAGTTGTGGCAATCCAAAATGCATTTTGAGGAGGCGTATCACTCTGTAGAGGCGATTACAAGTTTTGAGAGATCATAGATGTTAGTTTATGTAACTTCAGGTATAATTGGAGTGAAACTAATTTGTGAATGAGGTTGTTTGATTGTTTCGTGATTGTGTGAAAAGTTTTGACGGTGGTAGTTATCTTTTACTCGGACACTTATTGCTATTGATTTGTGACTTAGTTGGGTGATCTCTTGATGTCATAGTCAGCTAGGTTTTGTTCAGGTTGATCAATTAGCTTTCGGATCAAGTGTCATGTTGTTGGGACATTTTTAAGGGTGCTTCTGTGGAGGGTAAAGGCATCATGTTGGGATCACAGGAACTGTCTCTTTTATGGTTCCATCTGAGAGCTGTCAGCGACAACAACCAACTCGTGAGAACTTGTTTGTTTGAGCCAGGAACAAGTATCAATAAGTTAATATACCTTAGCATATGCGTTCTACGGGAATGCTTTGCTTGGTTCTATCTGCATTGGAGCCCCTACGCTAGACATCTTCAATATTTTGGCCTGTTGGAAGATACCTAATATGCGTATATCATAATGACTGCTTGGGTTTAATGCCTAGTCTATTTGGCAAAAAACCAATTGTTATCTTGAGAGAAGCTGTTAAAAGCATTAACCTCTCTTCGGTTGAGTGAGATCTTTGATGGTATGCAGCATCATGTTTGATGCTCTATGAAGCCAATGATTAATGTTCTATATGGAGTATATTGGGAAACTTTCGGTTATTGTAGCATTCACAAGGTGTAGTCGGCATAAAGAGGAAGAGGAACTTGTAGAATCTATGTTATGTGAAGCCCTTGAAGGTTCTTTTTGAAAACTTCAACTGTAGACTCAAAGATTGAGTAATGGTTCCGGATTGTATTGGACAGGATAAAAGGATGATAATAGTCAGCATTGACATAGGAGGATGGGCTTTCTTATTAGTATTATCTCTGCTGTTTAAGACCCATCTACTAAGTATATAGTCATTAGTTCACAAAGGGTGATAAAAGGATGTTTGTTCAAGATTAGCATACTATGGGACTTGCATTGTTTGAGCTCCATCTGCTAAGGAAAATTGTTAGCCAATGTGGTTCGACGGTGTGAAGTAATGAGTTGTGAAATAGATGGCTGTGTAGCAATTACATATGTGATCTATTCATTTGGATTCTTCTCTTCATCTTTCATAAACTATACTATGGAAAAGAAAAGAAACAAACATCGATATGAGATTAACATGTATAAAATCTAGTTTCCATGAGGGGTTTGCATTCTTTTAACTTGTTTGCATCTCGAGATCATGCTGAATTAGCTTCTGCAGAAATATTCTGGTGTTGACTATTTTTAGCATTCAAACTGACTAGTTTGGTTTTTTGCTGCAGGGGTTGGAGGTTATTCCTATTTATATGAACCGCTTTGGTGGGTAGGCATGATTACAAGTGAGTCGATTGATACTTTTGCTTTTAACCTAAGCATAATTTAGAAAAGTCCCGTCTTTGCCATTCACACCTATGTTTCAATCCTCATAAGCAAGATATTTTGTCTGGAATTTTGTAAAGCTCTGGTTATTATGAGCTGCATTATCTGAGTATCACCTGTGCTTGAGTTGGATCTCTACAAATTCGAATTTAGAATGAGAGAAAAAATATCTTTCTCTACCTCAATATGTGGATGTTACGATCTGCAAGTTAGATTCTTAGACTAGGTGGTCCTTAAATATGGGTTTAGGAACTTTAATTTCCCATTTATATCCTTGATAATTAGGGAGAAATATGGTAAATTGGGTTGTAAAAACATCTCTAATGTTCAAAATGCAACAGATGAGTCTATTTCCGAGTGAATACAAGGATCCATGTTCTAAAGCTGCTAGCGGAAAACAAGTTTGTGTGTTCCAGAAAAGGTTAAAAATGATTCCATATAGATTCCTCCCAAATTTAGTTAGGATGAATCATCTGCTGCGGTTGTTTTACCTGAAAGATGCTTTTATCTCTTCACGTCTGCAGGGGAAGTAATATTTTAATCACTTCTTCTGGGCTTTGGATTGCCTGAAAATAAACTCTAGCATTTCATTTTTCCTAGAGCTCTACACTAAAGGTGCATGAGGTTTTTTCCTCATGCAGTTCCATGGAATCTCTTAATGAAACACCTGAGACTTGAGTCCTTGACACACATGTAATCATTGGTTTGCATCCCAGATTAAGGTAGAACATAATCTGCTGCTCCACACCACCAACACTTCAAGGGAAGCTACTAACTCCTTTTCCACTTCAGGCACCTAAGTGTATGGAGAGCATAGTATCCCATCTATAGTCACCCCTTTGTCATGACTGATGCAGCAATTTCTGTATTAGGTTCCGAATGAACACACACTTGGTTTGGTCAAATACCAAACTAGGCAGATCCCAAGGACCCGAAAGTAGTATTTTTCTCAAATAGATCCAATGGTAGATTGCCCCATGAAAAAAAGGAAAATAGTAATAGAATACAGACAAAAATTAGGAGTCAGCGTCATGCGTTCTCAGGTAAATAGGGGCACTTTTGTCCACCAAAAAATCTATACAGATGAGAGAGGCTGACACTGAAAATGGTGAATGATTTGAGGTGAAAATAATTATATTTCCTGAATTTTTTCAGGAATAGTAGCTATCCAAGATGAAGGATGCAAATTAGCAATGGTTCTTTTATGTCTTGCATACTGAGGTTGGTGTTCTTGAAACTCTGCTGTTTTTGTTGCAGTGGTCGTCGGAGAAACAGCTAATTTTGCTGCTTATGCATTTGCGCCTGCTATTTTGGTCACGCCTTTGGGTGCACTTAGCATCATTATCAGGTAGGCGATCATCACCTCTATTTTCATACTTCTTCATTCATTTATGGTATATTTGTCAGACAGATCAAAAGAAGTAAAACAAATGAATGAAGTAGAATATGTCAGACAAATAAGTGATGACATTTATGAATTTGAAATGTGTTTTGACTTCTGATAGGCATCTTTCCTTGTAGCGCCGTTCTAGCACGTATTATTCTAAAGGAAAGACTACACATTTTTGGGGTGGTTGGTTGTTTGTTATGTGTTGTGGGTTCTACGACCATCGTTCTTCATGCTCCGGCTGAGCGTGAGATCGAATCTGTAATAGAGGTCTGGAATCTAGCCACTGAACCTGGTAAGTTAGGTTGTTTGTGGCACTAAATTCCAACATCTCTTTTCCTTGAGAGTTTACATTGTAATATTATTGTGCAGGTTTCCTCTGTTATGTTCTGTTGGTGATGGTTGCCGTGCTTATACTCATTTTCCATTTTATTCCACTATATGGACAGACACATATACTGGTGTATATTGGAGTTTGTTCCCTCGTTGGCTCTTTGTTGGTATGTATGTCTTGCCATGTCAACTAGTGCACGCTTGATTACTCCTTATTGGATTGGGTAACTTTTGTTAAGTGTGGTTTTTACAGGTCATGGGTGTTAAAGCTCTCGGGATTGCTCTGAAATTGACGTTGTCTGGAATGAACCAACTTGTATATCCTCAAACATGGGCCTTCACTTTGATCGTGGCTGGTTGCATCGTGATGCAAATAAATTATCTGAATAAGGTTGGTTTTCTTTTGAGTTTTGATTGCATTAATTTTGGATTCATCAATTCCTTTGTTTGCCTACTGTCCATGTACTTTGTTATGTTCACCACTTCACCTTCATTTTTCTGTTGTATGGGGGAAAAACACTAGATAACTGCTGGGTGATTGTTCTAGACTTTGTTTTGACTTCTCATGAGGGTCAAGCTATCACACAGGTGTAGCCCTATCACGTTACTATGCTGGAGCAAGTGGTGTATATATAACTATGCGTATATATGTATTTATACAGTTCTCATGCCAATTATCGTACATTCTTTTTATGCTTGCAGGCCCTTGATACCTTCAATACCGCTGTTGTTTCTCCCATTTACTACGTCATGTTCACATCCTTAACTATATTGGCAAGTGTAATCATGTTTAAGGTGACATTTCTACCTCTCTTGCTATGTTTTGGAGAGGCACTTGCTTAGCTATAGTCTCTGATCTAGATAGTGGATAAAGACGGTGTGTTTATATGGCCTTGTACAAGCATGCTTGATGGAATAAATTATAGCTTCCTCTTGAAAAGTGAAACTGCACCCCTGATTCTTCTGTTTTCCCAAACTTGGTACACTACATGTTTTTTCAGGGAGTTGTGCTTGTTTGTTTTCCACAGGAAAGAGATCTTACCTGCTCTGCTGAAATTTATAGAAATAAAAATTATAAAATAAAATAAAATAACAGAATGCAGGATGACAAAGAAGTGTCTCGGCTAGCATTTGCTTCTGAATTGAACTCCAAACATGATTTTAGTTGTTGGTTGTGTGGTTTCATGTTCCTGCATAGTTTTCACCTTTGAATTTATGGCGGATCAGCTCATCTCTAATGGGGCATGATGGCTTTCATTTGCAGGACTGGGATAGGCAGAATCCAACACAAATCGTCACTGAAATGTGTGGTTTTGTTACTATCCTTTCTGGAACTTTTCTTCTCCACAGAACGAAAGACTTGTCTGATAGTATGTTTTCCACTTCTCTTGAAGAAGCTTTGTGTAGAATTGTTAGTTCATTAGTGGGACAATCGTTTCCAGATTGTCTTGGTCGTGAGTCATGTCTCCGTGGAAAAATTGGTCTGCTCTGCAGGATATAATCGCATACCAAATTCTCCCTCTCTTCCAGATCTTGCTATAAGCTGAAGAAGGCTTTCCTTTAAATATGGCTATTACAATGGGTGTATAAAAAAAAGATGGAGGGGACGTTGATCTTTGGTTAAGGTCCCTTTTTAATCGTCCCTGATGAGTCTTCTGTATGCAGGTCTCTCTACCTCAATGTCCATGAAACTGTCCAAGCACGACGAAGAAAATGGTTTTGATGATGCAGAAGGCATACCCTTGAGATCTCAGGACTCATTGAGACCTCCCATGCAATAACAGATCCTTGCGCTGTCCCAACGGATATTCTTATATATAGGAAAAGGAACCTGGATGAAGAAAATCACATGCCAGTCCCGGTTCTTCCCTCATTCTTTTCCCTGGATATAAAGATATATACGCACTCACAGTTGGCGGGAGAAGGCATGGTACCGGCACTTGCTTGCCACCTCGTACCCCTTTTTCCCTTCGCTGTGATGTTTGTTTCTAGATGTCCGGGAGATCCCAATGTATTTTTTGACGAAATGTTGATGTGTAATAGTTGATGATTCATATTCTATATAGATCAGTGAAATGATAGCGCCATTCCGCTCTTTAGTAAATGTATGCCTACTTTGTCTGGGCACATAAACCTGCTCCAGTGCAGTTAACACCATAACCATCATTGAGGTTTAGGTCGATTTCACCGTGTTATGGATCATATTTGGTCGATTTTCGGAATGAAAACTTGGCCAGTTCTGATATTCTGATCAAGGGACATTGAGAGTTGACAGCAGGGAGCAGAATGCTGATCATCCATAATAAGAGATCACCAGGATAATGGAAGGATTTGGGCTTTCTCCCGACCACCGGACATTAAAACTACACATACCCAGAGAATGAAGGCATCATGCGAAGAAAAAAATTGAGAAGCCAGCTCTCATAAAATGAAGGCATACATTATAACTACACATACCCAGAAAATCAAGGCATCATGCGATGTAAAAATTTGAGAAACCAACTAATGAACCCATACAGGAGATTTAGAATAACATTACTGCTTCTACATTAGATCATCTAGCAAAGTAAACTCACCAAGAGTCCACAGGATTCAGTGAAATCGACCAAATAAGGTAATGTACATAATCAATGCCAAGAGTTACATATCAACCCGCAGTTTATCCGAATATCAAACTGTAGCTCTTTAGACTCGACAACAAGATATTATAAGTTGATTACTTCCCTATACAATCATCAGCATGGACTCAACTCTAGTCTCCTCTCCTTTGAGCTTAAATACTTCTATAGTCTGGGATGCCACACTCTTTTAATCCTGCTCCAGCTGCGAGCTGCCGCACTTTTTTTTTTTTTTTTCATTGAAGACAACAAATAAAAAAAGACAAAAAGACTTTGTCCGTAGCCATTTAAGATGCCACAAAAAAGAATAAAAAAAGAGATCGTGGAAGGAAGATAAGACGATCGTGTGATTTCATTTCATCTCCAGCGCCACCCTAACTGGCCGTCGTCGTCGCCGCCGCACAATCCACACGCGCCACCTTCTTCTTCCCTATCCTCTCCCCCACTCGCTCGCGCAGCATCACTCGAAATCATGCACCTCTTTCAAGTGCGCAATGCGTTCACACGAGCCGAATTCGCCGTCGCAGAGCAGACGATCGGTCTCGATTTCTCTCCCTCGAGGTGAGCTGAAATGAATCTCTCGTTTTGTGTTGTTTTATTTTGTGAGAGATTGACGATGGAGAATGGTGTTGGTCTGTGACAATTTTGTTGATTGGTTTTGGCAGATGCTGCTGCGGCGGCGGCGGGTGGAGTGTTTGATAAATAATATATCAAGAGGTGCTACTTCTGATTCAGCAATCTATATTTTTCGCTTGTGTTTTCTAGAAGTGTGAGTTGTTTTTTATTGTTTCAGAAACTTTTTCTGTGTTTGTGGTTATGTGATAGTAGTACTTCGTTTGAATTTGAAGTAATGCATGTTTGTTCTGAGTTTGGAAGATTGGAACAAATAGGACCGATGATTTATAGGGGTTCGCTTTTATTTGGCATTGGTGTTTTATCTTTTTATACGCTATACCACCTTGGTTGTAGGTTTTGTGGGAGATTTATCAGGTGCTGTACATGAAATTGCTGGAATAGTGTAGTACGTAGTTGCACAGCTTCAATGGAGAGGTTGTTTATTTCATATGAGGAAGACTTTTTTAACAAAAGTGTACTCTACGGGAGTAAATATAGATGGATAACTTCTCGGTTTTGCATAGGTACATGGCAATGATTCTGTCGATAGATTGCTCTTAATGTTTCATTTTATAGGATGCAGATCGCCTGCAGTACAAATTTCTTGCTGTTGGTGCTGTACAGGTTTTGTGCCATTGGATTTTTGTTTTCCCCAGATTATTTTAGCTGCAGATTTCATCCAATGGTGAAAAACTAATTACAACACAGGTGCTGTATCTTTCCTACAGCAGGCGATCCCCTGCCCAATTGATAATGCTGCCGAATATTTTTTTCCCCTCCTTGACTCTGATCTTTCGGCAACTTTTATGAGGTGCAAACAGTTGTTGAGTTTACACGTCTGTATTTTTTGATTCCCAATGTTAGAATCGTACTCCGTCCTTCTTGATAGTGTATACGAATCAGGAAAAAGCTTGACCCGTTGGAGTCATATCTGCTGGCTGTTGTATTGACTCAATTTCAAATTAAGGACTTGGGTAAACTGCCTTCTTGCTCAGCCACTAAAGCTTGTTTCATTATCTTTTATGGGATTGCTCTGGTGGTTTATTCTGTGATGGTTTAAGGACGCATCACTTGTCCAAAAGCTTAGAGTGGTTCATTTTTCCTGTTATTTCATTTTCCCATTGGATTTATTTCCATGACTTCATTTGATGTGGAAAAATGTGTAAAATATGAAGGATAAGAAATATGAGAAGGTTTGAGGGTTGAGATTATTGATATGAGTTAATAAAATTTCCAGGGTTGAAGGAGTGTTTTTTTGTTCATTTACTAAAAACATCCGCTGGCTGGCTGATTAAACTCAAATGAAACAGTCTACAGTTAAATCTTGGAGGACTCACTTTCTCTTTGGTACCAGTTTTCTCTTATTTGACAATCCAGCCTGTATGCTGTGGCACCAGAACGCAATAGAAAAATTTGGAGATCGACAATCCCCAGTATGCTGCTTGCAGAAATCTATTGCGTTCTGGTGCTGCAGCATCTTTTAGTGCAAATATTCGAGCTGTAAGTTAATCTCCCCATCAAATTATGTAATTCTTGGCCATCCCAGTGCGCGACTTTGTTGTGCATCTCTGCACATTCTACAGCTTCTTGCATCCCTATTATTACACGTTGCTCAGTATGCATCTGAGGATGGAAAGGGTAAAGCTGCTTTTGAGGATGTTGATCAATGTCTCAGGTAGCTCCAGATCTTTGAGTGCTAGGTTTTTTTTTTCTGTGGTTTGAATATTCACGTCTACCCATATGTGAGTTGAGAAACAATAGCATTTGGTTTGATGAATGCATCCTAGTGAATGACAGCGCACCCTTCTCTGTACTCGTTTTTGTTTATTGAAGAGCGCTGGAAGAACTTGATTCTTTGCTACTGCATGCTTCGAGAAATGATCCCCAAGCATCAGTCAAGTTGATGAAAGCGCAGATCGGGTTGGCTCTAAATGCATTGGACAGGTAATTCGCTACATCTCCTTTGCATGAATAAAGATTTGCATCTTCTTCTCCGAAGGATGAGTAACTATTTGATTAAATCATAAATGTTCGTGTATCTTACTATTTACTAATGAAGATTCTATGCAGTCTCCTTCGAACTGTCCCAGCTGAGATGCTGGATAAAGGGAAGGTCATCGCTGACGCCTATTGTGCCCCAGAGGACGATACACAGCTTGATGGCGATCTGGACCCAGAGCTGAAACAATTGGAATCCATACTATGAAGTTCCCCTGTTTTCTTCAACTGTTTCGGCTTTGTAAGATAATTTGGAATTGAGTGTATTCTTTCCCCGAAGTTCAGTCAAAGTCATCTGACGATTTCCGAGCAAAACGAGATTCGCTTTTCTTTTGCATAGCATTCTACTCTATGTAGCTAATCCTCCAGTGTTTGATATATAAGGTTGAATCTGTGACTCAGAGTTGCATATTTACGCAAAGTCCCGCATTTAAGTTAAGGTATCAGATAGCATTCACCATTAACTACTTCCAGATTTCAGCAGACAACGTAGCCTCTTCGAGCAAAGTCTCTCTCAGACCGGCTTGACTTGACAGTAAATTTTGTGCATGGTTAACACAGTACAAGGTGAAGAATCACAAGCTGAACCAAACAAATATCTACTACTAGTCTCATCAAAGCCTCCATCGGCATTAACACTGATCAAGAAGCTGACTCAAAAAAATTGGCACACCACTTTATTAACTGAGACAGGAATCATACACACTCAAGTTTTACAAAGAAAGCTGTATACGACGCACAACTTTAATACCCTCGAGTTCAAACTAGTACAGTACACAACAGACCACAAAATGTGGAAAAAGAATGACCAATAATATAACTCTCACATACACCTGAATCACTACCCCAAAAAAAATACCAAGACTCCATGAAACAATCGGACGAAAAAATGAAGACGACCAATAGCAAAACACCTATCCAAAATCGCAAAACTTGAATAAGGTACAAACCAGAAAAGCCGGATGCATATCTGGAGACCGTCAAAACCTGCATGTGCAAGCATTAAGTGCTTTTAGAAGAAATGGAAGCAATTCATAACAGGATAAAGCAGAAATGACAACAGGAAGTTGCGCACTACCTTAGAGAAAAACGATCTCCTCTTCAGCAGTCCGATTCTTCCCATGCAATGAGAATAAATAACAGTATAAATATAAAGCCGATGTAATGAAAAGTGAGCAGGACATCGGCCATATCATGTTCCTGAAACAAATGAAGCAAGAGCATTGGCATGTGCCGGAGGAAGGGAAGTCAAAATGGGCTGCATTTGTTGCCCATAGAGAGACATCAGATGCGAGAACGCCCTGCTGATGAGGGCTTTCACTTCATCGGTTTCGACTGGGGATAATACAACTTGCGCAAATACATTCACCAGATCAGGGACTAGCGACAAGATCTGCACCACATATCAATATAAACATAGTGATTAAAAACAACAAACGGAATAAAGCAAGAGAGCTGTTTGAGTCACAACAGAACACTGCCATGTCATACTATTCCCCGGATGAAATTGGCGCACGATATTCACACAATACTTACTCAAAGGCCCCAGTAATATGAGATTTTACAAAAGGAGCAAAATGAAGGCCTGACAAATTACAAGGGCATGTATTCCTCGTGTGGGATCCTAATGAATTGCATCAAGGTCCGACTCCCCGGACTTACTTTCACTAGTGAGCGCTTGGCTCACCTCATATTTCGTCAATTCGAATTGCAACCTTTTTTGCCTCTCTCCATAGAACATATCTACTCTGATTGATAGACTTAAAGTATCTATCACCAAAATCGCTAGAAGAAATGAAGTTCGTTGGAAGTTAAGATCAGTGTACCTGAGGATTTGACGACAATACGAGACCACAAATACAACTATAGACAGCCATAGATTCCTCCTGATCTTCTTTTAGGGGAAGAACTTTCAGGAACACAGGAAGAACCTGAAAAAACATTGTGACTGATAAGAAGTTGATACTCTTTCCTGCTACAATGGAATAAATGTGAGGCTCACCTGGTTCAAAGGGATAGCTTCAGAGTGGACCATGATCATCCTAGCCACAGCACCGGCTGCATTGTCCCTCACGGCATTGTCAGGTTCAGATTCACTAAAGAGTGGAGAGAGTCCCCTCAAGATGTCTACATAGTATCTGATAACGTTTGAAAGCAAAACATTATAATGATGAACATAATAACTTAGCAGAGATCTTGAGCCCCAAATTGGCGAATTCAACAGCCAAGTGACATGTGATTGATGACGTCAAGAGTATGATTGTCTCCATTACCCACTTATAACCCTCTTTTAGGAGAAAATATCAGTGAACCTTTACAAGTAAAAGCGAAAACTTTTAACAGATTACAGAATATGAATAAGATACCTTAAGGTTGCTTCACCACCGTTTTTGCACAGTTCCCCAACACAAAAAGCAGCATTTCTCCTATTCGTTGCCTCTGAGGAAGCTAATTCTTTCAGTACAAGGGGCATCAGTGTCTGCAAACATGATAAACTCATCTTAGAACTTGTTATAAACACATGAATTCTGCACCAGAAAGGGGTTGAAGCAATGAAATAAATCAAATGCAATGAAGTTCTTTCAAAGACAAAACTCCAATGCTTCATTTCTCTGTAAAGAAAGCCACCGAAAGCCAATTATTCCACAACTCTTGATAATATAATTAGCTAATGCCCCAAAACCTCTATTCTGAGATTAGAACCACTTGGATACATCTCAACAGTAATAATGAAGTTAATATGCCAACACTTTTGGCCTTGCACACAGGAGAAAAGTTGAAGTCCATTACCTCAATGTAGCCAGCAATAGGTGCACCCATGTTTTGAGCAACTTCTGCAAGAGATGCCACAACCATCGTGCGATCTTGTGGGGGCCGAGAAGCTTTCTGCAAATAAACAAAAAGACAAGTTGTGATATGCAAAGACTAGAGAAGCATGAACAAGGATGGTAAAACACAAATTCAGTTGCTGACGCACAGAAAATTTCATGAAGGGCCCAAACCACTTGGAGAAAACAGGAGCAAAGTGAGGACCCATGCACTTGGCAAATGCAGGAAGCAGGTCCGACACGGCATCCATCAATATTTCATCGTGCTCGGCATCATCCTCGTCTGCCTCACCATCGGACTCTACCAACTGGCAAGCTGATTCTTCTTTAAGCAATACCAGTACTGCTTCGATAAGCTGAGACATATCTAACAGAAGGAAGAAAACCAAGCATAGACTCAATAAGTCACTGTTGAACTGAAAATCTTGTCACGCACGCCATGAAGTCTGAAAGTTCGGCTAATTTCATACTAACAGGGTTCTGCAGCCACAAAGCCAAAGGCATTCACTATTTCTGCAATGCCTATACAAGCTTGTGCAACAACTTCCTTGTCGTCGTCATCGGTCATGATCTTGATATAAATATTCATCACAGTATCTGAATCATAAGAGAGAATGTTAATTCAATAGAGGCAGCAGATAGCATGCAACAAATACTGATCCACATCCAGAATTTTAGTTCTACCAAGAACTTCTTTTGCCTTTGCTGGACCTTCCTGCAAGCCAAAAGTAAAGCAACACAACATTAGCATACCTAACTAGAGGATTCATAGACAAGAAACAATATTCTTCAATATCAACATGCCTACTTTTATAGTGATGTAAAAGAAGATTCAAAGACAAGAAAACCACATAAACAAGAACAAGCTAGCAAGTGTCCAACCCCTAGAGTAAGGATAACATACTTCCTTTTCTTGCAATCAAGGTAATGGGAGTAAAAAGTTAATCTAAACTTCCTCTTCTTGCATTCTCTGTTTTTTAGGAGTAACATAGTTAGTTAACCAAGGTGCAACACAAGTCAGATTTTGTAGAAGTTAAGCTTCAAAAGCAACTTATATAAAGCCAGTTTGTCTGGTATAACTTTAGATACTATCACACAAAATAGTCAACTTAAAGACCACCAATTTTATGTACACCGATAGATCTTCCACTAACTCTTCCACTTTCACATGGCAACCAAATATCATGTAACATTACAATTCTTCAGCAACACATGTAAAGAAGAGATAAGCTAATCAGTGATCAGCCACAAGGTTAGTAGAGGGAGAAGGAGAAGGGATATGCGGGCTTACAGAACGACCCTGGAACACTGCCTCTGTTGCGGTCAAAATATCTGTAGTCAGAGGTTACATGGTAAGAAAGAGATCAATGTAAATAGACCACCTAGGATATAAATCTTCCATCAAGAATCGTGATTCATACAAGATTGAACCGTGAACTGAATCCACATGCGAATCTATGGAGCAGAAAATGCAATCACTAAAGCTATGAGATTCCAATAATCAGTTATTTATTACAAAGTTCAACATTGATTCACGTAGATTTAAGGGCTACACCACGAAGGCTATAATTTCTGTTCAGTATGAGGTCTTTGATGTGAGTTTTAAAAATTATTATTATAAGGACAAAAAGGTTCCTCGTTCGTTGTAATAGGTGCAGAGAACCCTCTTAGCTTCTTAAGTTTTTTTTCCTTTTTCTTTCTCAAGTTTACATAATTTAGACTGCTGAATAACAATAATCAAGAAAATAATCAGCAGAATAAACAAAAGCTAAGATATGGCAACACAAATAATGACATAAATAACCGTCCCTAATTATCAACCTTCTATTGAGGGAAACACGGAAAGATCTAGAAGAGGCTGAAGAAGAACAAGTACTCACGTTTGAGAGCAATAATGGCCTGAAGTCTAACATCTTCATGAAAGTAACTCGAATGTCTCACTAAAATTTTTAGCGTCTCCTCCAAATAGCTTCGATAAAGTCAAGGGACACAAATAGAGAAGCAATGGATTTATTTTAGTTATTCACAAAGAACGTAAAGCATGATTGATGGAAAAGGATACGGTGCATAAAAACTTTTGGTATGAAGGGCGAATTGACCGAGAGCCTGAGTAGCTGCTGCCTTTTCATCCAAAACTCCTGTTCTAACACTAATGTTCCTAACTCTAGGTTCATCATGAGCTTCATCATCTGAGGACACTCCACCAAATCCACTTACATTTTCATCACCATCAGACTCATCAATATCGATAGCAGAGCCATCATCAAGATTGCACGAGGAGAATACCAAGGGAACAACAAGCGG